>VXBL01010368.1:2657460-2748003 GCA_013400195.1 Aramus guarauna
AACAACAACCCCCCCACAACTCTCTTAAAATCTGGGTTCTGGATACAGCTTCTGTCATAGGGTCCACAGTTGTGTTGCTTGTTTTCATTTTGTTACTGTATGACAAAACTAATGTTGGTATGTGACTTACTGGATATATTAAATTGCCTATTTAAAAACTGGAAAGAGAAGTTTCCGTATCACACATGTAACATCCTTGTCTCAGAGTGGAACAAGCTATATCATGGAGACCACTGCTCAGAAGCATTCTGATGTCTACATCAGTTAAACACTTCTAATACTCTAAAGCCAGCGTTCCTCTGTTGGCAAAAACTTGGAGATGTCTAAGTCCTTTAGGTACTTCTTTTAAGTTGCCTTGCAGAAGCTCAGAAAACCCTGGTTTCAGTTCCCACTATTTATATGAAAGTCTATGGGTCCCCAGCCCCTGGGGACAGACAAATGGTTTTATGAATTTCTTCTCCAGATTCTCATCTTTTTCTAGAGTGTTTTGGCAGATTCAAGAAAGTTCACCATTTAAAAGATTTGTCATTACTAGGTTGGACCTTTTAAGGTAATTTTGGGACTATGTGCCCTGGGCTACTGTATGGCATAATGCCTTTGGGTATTTATTAAGGTTGTGTTCAAGATTCTGCCCGAGAGACTAAAGGAATTCATAGAAGTGTTATTTTCATGCTGCCAGCATTTATCATTTGTCACACAACTAGTGCAGTAGTCCACCTCCAAAAGTAGCACTCATGTTTCACAGAAATCAAACAGTTTTTCAATTTCTTGCATTAAAATCTCATCAAAGATCCTGTAAAACCTGTTTGGGGTTTTCCAGTCAAAATGTATTAAAACCCAGAACAACAAGTTTGCTAATTATATGATATATTACTATGAAAGAAGCAAGAATTGTTGAGAATAAATTGGATCACATTTTGTTTCTCTGCTCTGTTGGAATTCTCTTGGGGTTCATTAGTAGATAGTTACAGAAAACAGGCATCCCAGCGAATGTACTGGAGAATATCATTTTCCTTAATTATTCCCTAACTAGCCTGCACAGGTCGATCTTGAGGGGAAGGCAGTAGACTTCCACAGCCTGATACTTAAGTAGTTTTTTTTACTAGCTTTCAATTGTACTTATGTCCTGCTGGCACTAATAAGTATAGTGTATTATTCATAAAATGCATTTGGATTTTGTATTAGGATGCAACAAACCCTTTCAGACTACTCTGAAACGCTCTGGAATTTCCAAATATTCCTTTAAGCTCTATTCATTTACATTTCCAGGAAGCAGCAGGTAATGAATTGAGAAAATTACACAAGAAATAAGAGAGGACCTCAAACCTGACTATCTGTTCTTCTCAGAAAGAGTTGGGTCTAGCCATTATGAAAGAGCTTGAGTGTTCACATATTAAAACAACAGCAACAACAACTTTCCTAGGGTAGTACAAGGAATCCATGATAGCTCTTCAAACTAGTAAAAAAAAGTAAAAGCTTTTAAGCTTACAGTTCAGCATGAGGAAAAAATTGTAAAGAGAAAACAATCAAGATAAAAATATTTTTAATGACTGAACTATTTTTTTTTAATGAGGCAATTTTATCACATAAGAAGTGTTTTCAGTATCAAAATCTGTTGAGCAAGGACCTTAGCTGTGAACAGGCTGCTCCTATGAAATGGAAAAGTTATTTAAGACTTATAAATTAAATACAGAACTGCTTTTGTTTTCACTGATGATGCTGTTCTTTTCAGCTTCATTCATCATCACTGAAACGGACACCATTCTTTTGCTTCAACAGCAACATCTAACTCCATAATGTCCATTATGCCAAACCAATGGCAGCAGTACCCACTAATGTGCTCAACATATGTCAAGGAATATGTCGCAAACAGTTTTTACACAGGCAACAGATGGAGAACACCTTTATTTCCTTACAGTTCATCTGCTTCCTCTTTTTGTCCATGAACTTACAGTTTTGACTCCATTAGCTGATATTGTAGCCTTTTGAAATTAATCTATTTGGTATCATTGGTAAAAGTCCATGAAAATTTTCATTTGGATACAGTTCAGTATCAATTATAAGAAAATAATTTTACTTACCCTAGTGTTACCATGAAGGTAGTTTTCTTAAGTTTTGATCTTATATGACAGCATTATAATAGTCTGACCATAGAATTACAATTTAATAGCAAGTTCCACTAGAAGGTAGAGCTCTGTGATAGACAATCTCAATGCAACAAAGTACTATACAAGCCCTTTTCATCAGCTCTTGGTGTTGTATCCAGGTGGGGATTAACTGTGCAATGGTACAGACTAGGAGTTGCTTCCACGGAAAGCCATCCTGCATCTCCTAACTTCTTTTGCATGGCATCCTAGCATTCTTCATTGTAGCTTCTTTTGTGTGGCATGTATAATTCTGAACTAATTCAAAGCGGTAAGACAAAGCCATCTCCAGAGCCCCTGTGCTACTACCTCATACAAGTTACCTCAATCTTAAATAAATGCGGTTCCAAAGTACACTTAGTCAAAATCACATGTGAAATAGAAAGGTTCAGAAAGCGGACGAATAATTGACTCATCTTTACACTTCCAAAACATTAGCACAAGTGTTTAAAGCAGAGCCTACAAGGCAGGGAAAGGCAGGCTTTTGCTGGGAGAGGGAGGGCTGCTGTGATGGCTTGTGAAGCTGCAATCCAGGCTACACACATCTGGTTTTTTGGATGTCCTGCAGCACAAGAAATAGCACTAGTACTCTTCCTTCAGCGGCCCTTGTGCAAGGGTGGGCTGTGCTAAGTATTCTGTTGCAGCAGCAGAATTAAATGTACTGCAGAAGGATTGCCCGGAGTACTCTGGCTATTACACAGCTGCCATATAACCAGCATATGGGTCAACAGTGGAGAGTCCAACTTTTAACATTTACTCTGGCAATTTCACAGACAAAAACTATTGGGCTTACACGAGTGGCCTGGGGCTGTAAAGCTTCACATTATGGTGCAGTGGCTAATCTGCCCTGCTCAGAGCACTCGAAATGATGCAAAGTTCATTCCGAACGACAGGGAAAGTAAGTCGATCAGAAAAGCTGTAAAATATAAGAGAGGCACACAGTAACTCAGATTCATGTTTCTTCTGCTAGTAAAGGCAGAAAGGGAAGCAATGCCTCTAGTCTCTTCAGCATTCATTGCATCCCTGCTCTTCCTCACCAGTCTCAAGTCTCCTATTCAAGACACGTAGGTGAAATAGTAGCACTGAAAAAGCCTTACACAGATGAAGCTATAAACGAGAATTAAAATAGTTTTACGCTTTGCACATAACTATTAAGTAAATTGCTTTTCATACTTTTGTTCATACAAAAGATCAGAAGAATATGTGCCAAAATACCAGCACTGTTATATTATGTTTAAAGCTCAACATTTTAACTCTCATACCTTTGTAAGCACAATAGTTGAAGACAGAGAAGAAAGGCATATTGTATGCCTGACAATTATATTGTCCTACTCATATCAAGTCACAATGATTTATTGAAATTAACGTTTAGTTAAAGAGCCCATCTATTACAGAGGGAGAGAAATCAGTTTCCTGAACACAGGTTTGCAAAGCTTCCTCCTCTCAAAACCTTCCATTCAGGATCAGTCAGTCAAATTCCTCGCTTCTCTGGGCCTGCACGGCAGCACCCTCTCCTGCCAACATGCACGAGAAAGACGCTAATTAGGGCCTGTCCATTTTGGTCTACAGAGATTACTTTCTTTTCTGTTGTATCTCTGTAAATGGTGACAAACCTGGATGGTTACACAGCTTTCTTTTCTGTTGTATCTCTGTAATGGTGACAAACCTGGATGGTTACACAGCTACTGGAAATAACTGATTAATCTATTGATCAGTGTTTAATTTAAAAGCAGGCAAAGAATGCCTGAAACATTAGCTGTGAAATCCTTTATTGTGAGTTAACAAAAGGTTTGATCACTCTGAGAATAGTAATTTTGGTATGAAGTATGATCTAATGGGCAAAACAAAACTAATAACAAATAATGAGGCTCACTTCCAATGATTTAAACAATTATCTGAATGCCCTCAAATGAAAACATCTGGAAGAGAAAAGATACAATGTTTTTGGTAGCAAATAAGTATACATCCTTTAAAAAAAAAAAAAACAAAAAAAACCACAACAACAACAACCACCACCCAACCAGAGTTGTTTTCATTTATTTAAAGGAAAAGTATGTCAGCAGAACAGAAACTGGAGAACTTCTGATATTTAGAAAATTTCTCAGGAATTATGCTGTTTGGATGTTACTGTACCTCTTTCCACAATGTACAATGTGGACACTCTCTACTCAGTGCTATGTCCATCCTAAATACTCCTTTCCCAGATCTCAGACTAGAATACTATGGACATCGATCTCCTTAGAGGTGCCAGTACTTTTTCATTTCTTCTTTCATTGCTTTGCTGTGCCACCTGCCCCAGCCAATCATTCCTGCACCACTCCCTCAGTAAAGGCAGAGCAGCTTTATTACCACCAATAAGCAAGACACAACAGATCCAGAATTAAAATACCCACACAAATCCAGAATGAACAAACATGTTCCAAACAGCCACCAAAAAGAATATCAAGGAAACCCCAACTTTAGGTCTCCAGCACCCCACTCTTTATCCCTTTCTCCACTGCCCTTTTTCCTGTTGTCTTTCAGTCAAGCTGTATTTCTCCCTTAATAGGCCTTGTACAGAATATCGTAATATAGATAAAACAAGACATTCTAATATTGAGAGCCATCTAGTCTACAAGGTCTACAAGTCTACAAGGTTTTCTTTCTGTATTCACTGTGGAATAAAATATCCTGTCTCTTACACAAGAAGACATGACATCTTCAGGTCAGGAGCCTTCTCTTATCTGTTTTGCCACCTCCAACCTCCTGAATCAGCACCAGGTTTGAAAACTCCACAGTCTGAGCATCAACCTGGTAGGTAGGAGAGAACAGCAAATAACAGCGCACACATGAGATGCTACCATTTTCTTTATTCTCTGACCAACCCAAAGCACCTGTCCCCTTCACAGACCACTTCATGGGTGAGCCTTGCTCCTTTTAGGACAGTCATTAGTTCTATCTGCATTTTCTTGCTGTAAGGATATTGGACTGTTATTAAGGAGCTTATTACCAGATACTGCTATTCTAAAGCGGGTTCCATTTGAGGCAATATTCTATCTTTCATCAGGTCTACTTATCCTATGAAATATATGGTTGAATATGCTTATTAATATTAAAGCCATCACATTCATTAGCTGGAAACAATACTTAAAGTCCCAATGTTGGTATTACCAAGGCATGATTTGGGCTAGGTAAGGATATAAAAAATGTGCTCCTTGATTAATTCATAAATGAAGATGGATAACTGCAGAGAAGTTGACATTAAACAAAGCAATCTTCAGGGAACATCCTGAGCTCTTGTATGATCTGCTGGGAAATATTCTGCAGGACGCAAAAAAGCTTGTTTATCAAGGTAGATATGTCAAGAAGGAGTTATTCAGACACAGCCTGAAAACAATACGCCCGTTAAAAACAACCTACTTAAGGTATTGTGAGGACTCTTCCCCAGAGAAAAGCATTCAGGTTGTCATACAAACCACAAATAGAAGTAATCAAGTTGTAAAACGATAGGACAAACCACCCCAAAAAAAAACCCAAAACCCAAAACAACCTACAAATAAAAACGTGAAAAAAAAAAAAAGAAAACATCAAGGACAGATACACAAAAAAATCAGTAAAGACTGGGTCCAGCTGTCCTACCATGGGACTTTCCTACCTACCTTCCTACCACCTTTATGGCTTGGCAATTCCATCCCTACCTCTACCATAATTTTTTAGCTCTGGCCTCTCCTCCTCCCTGTCCCCAAACATAAAGGGTCTTCCTTTCCTTGCACCAGTCTTACACCTCCTCCTACACCATAACTGCTGTCATCTGAGGAGGGAGAGGAGGAACAACCTGAGAACAGAAATAGTCTAGAAAGTCAGGGAGGGATTTGGAAGGCTCTGGAAAGCGATGCTTGCTTCTGCCAGCCTCGGGGCTGGTGGGGGTGAGAGAGCTGATGCTGGCAGCAGTCACAGCCCCACCTATTCCCCCACGGCAGTGGCACTTAAACGTGCCTACCCGCATGCATAGTGATTGATAGGTAGCAGGGGCTCTCAGACACTGTCTGGCTCAGCCAGCCTAAACCAGAGGCAAGTCGATCATTTCCAGCAACATCTCTTAGATTTTTAAGCAGTGGCCTACTTCACCTAATAGCTAAAGCTACATCCCTTATCTGGATGTTGTAAATTCCCGGGTGAAGTTCAACATGCGTGGCCTCATACTTGTTACCTTACCAGGAAACCACAACATCGAAGATACTATTTCTTCTTTCTTTTTAATGAGAATATACCATTTTAAGTTTTATGTCAACAGCAGTACAAAGTTGACAACACAATCGTCAAGATTGAATAGACACAATGTACAAGCACATGCAGAGATCCTTGCATCTGATTGAGAGTAAAAAAAAAAAAAGCTTTCAATTCAATATTAATTTCCCTAGTTTTGATATAACTCAAACTGAAACAAACATAGGTCATGCCAAAACCTTAAATTGAAGCTAACAGGCTTTTACTCAAACTTATGTCAATTATCCTGTTACTTTCCTTGCTCAAACCTGCAGCTAACGCTTTCCCAAAGCAGATTTTTGGCTAGTCAGAGCTGAGGTTTTTTTAAATACCTGCTTCTTAATACTTTCATCTTCCTCACTTTAAATAGTCATATTAGGCCAGCTCAGGAGTTTTAGATAAGTAATGCAGGGTAGCTAGACACAACATATATAAAGCAAACACTTCTATTAGTGATTGCATTCATCAGTCAAATGCTGATAAAAGCTTTGAACACAACTTCTCAGATATCAACACTTTTAATTCCAACAATAAGAGAGAGAATATGCCATGCGCATCCCTAGATTTAGTACTATGATAAAATTATCCTCCAGGATAATCTTTGCATAGAAAATCCTCTACAGAAAGCTTGAGAACTAATGGATTGTAACCAGGATAATGCAATGCCCCACTACTTTGCAGAGAATGGACAGGAATTGAGACAACTTGGAGCAGAATCTGAATCAGAAGAGCTGTGAATTTCAAAGCTACCCAGAGGACACACATCTGTACAGTGCTTCATTAACCTTTTTGCAGTGATAAGAAAAATGCTTTGGATTTGGCGAGAAGGAAGTGTGGGAACTTTTTTTAATGCAAGGCTCCTCCAACTCATCCTCTCACAAAGACAAATCAGATTTTCAAGCTGCAGAACAATTCTTACTTCTGCTACACAAGCTCTAATATAGGGATGAAGATGGCTTCCTTTCATCATCACTCCTGTAGTTCAGATTTAGACTTGTAAGAATGATCTTCAGGGGTGTTTCTTTGTCTTTTAGTTCTTCCCTTCTTGCACTCAGATATCACATTTTAGAAGCAGTCTCATCATCTCAAATCCAATCTGTCCAAACGTGACCTTTTCTAGCTTAACAATTCCTCTCTTCTGTTTACCTTTTCTAAAGCTTTTAACAACTTCACTGACCTTTCTGTCTCAAGATTTCCCATAAAAACAAGCAAGTAAAAACTACACTAAAAATTCTTAAGGAAACTGTTTGGAAACATGACAAAACAGAATTATTTTGGTTTTCCACCATTGTCAAAATAACAACAGATAATCTGCCATGCTTTACTGCAGCCCCTTATGTCCTTAAGACAGAGTTACATTCTGGAATTTTGAAAGGTTTGCACTAAGAAGCTAATATTAGATTAGCACTTACCCTAATTTAGCAAGCCAAAAAGATCAGGTCATATAGAAATTTTGTCATTCTTCTGACCAAAAAAAAAAAAGGCAAAACTCATTCTGCTAATTAAAAAGTATCTCACTGTCATTTCTCATTCACAATAATTTCAATTGAGAAGAAACTGTTTCTTCTTCATCAGGACTTAAGGGAGTATCTGCCTCCCCACCCACAAATACAGAACAGTAATAGCTATTGAGAAAAAAAAAAAAAAGCTGTATTTGGTTGTTACTATGGAGATTTCCACAACTTGCAGCTCCCAGTGGAATCAAATGGATATGATTGCTATCATACTTTAGAAAGTAAGATGTTTGCCTTTACTGGTCATTCAGTTTTTTCCAATTTGTTTCTGTTATTTTTCCTCCAATTCCCAGCTTATAAATGAAGTTACTAGTTTATGATAATACGGGTTTCTGTCAAGTTACTCTCTCTCTTCTGCCTCATCTTCTTCCTCTTCTCTGGGATTTGTTTTATAAATAAGGTTTATTCCTTATACAAGCTAGGGTTTGTTTTAAACAGAACGGCTTTCCCTTCCAATTATGGAATTGGGGCTTTGGGGACATCTAATTAAATGTTCTTAAACTGCTCCCAATTAATATCACCCTATTTCAGTTTAAATTGTTTTCCACCTGAATGAGCTTATAATTGCTTTCTAATTGCTGTTAGTCCTTTCAAAATACAGAATAGATATCCATTAATGATCTGAACTATAGCGTATGTAACTCAAGTTAAAACATTGCCTTCATACCTTAGGTTTTGCATGTTTCATACATTATGTAAAGCTGATTCATTTATTTTCTAGTTTGCATCAGTGTTTTGCTGCAGAAATCAGCTTGCACACTGCCTTCATTGTACTATAGTTTTCATAATACCGATCAATGAACATTAAATGTAAATAAACACAGCGAGTGTTATTTTCCTACTTATTTGAAATACTCATGAAACTGTGGGTTGAGTGGCAATATAGTCTGTGCTAGTAAGAAAGGAGAAATTACAGTTGTTACCGGTTTGTTTTCCAGCTATTTTAGAAGGAGAAAGGGAATTTAATAGCATATCACGACACAGGAAAAATACCATTTTAGGGCCATTCAGTCTCTGTTCTATCATTTTCATTTGCGAATAGACGCTGCCTCTTCAAATCCTGACTTTATTAATACTCTTTTTTGTGTGACTTTGAAATTGAATGATACACAAAACCACATCATGTATTTTCATCTCCATGCAAGTGAGCAACATAACTGGAATGCTTACTGCCCAGAATGATTTTGGTTACTTTTCTTCTGCAGAAGGGGACTGCATTTGAAGTTCTCTTCAGAATAGACAGCAAGAAGTCATCCTGTACGTTCCACAGTTTTCACAGATGATGTAGAGAGAAAATCTGATTTCTTTCTTTGTTTCCATGAACAAATTCTAATGGAGAGGTATGAAAAGTTAGTGCAGAAGGGTTCTTCAGTTCTCCTCCACTTAAGCTTACTAAGACTTCAAATTATTTAATACACTCTTACTAGTAATTCTTGACACTGAAATTATTCATTATTTCAACTAATACTAGAAATGGGCAAACTTCAAAGGAATAGAAGATTAGTTCAGATAAGCACACAAAATCTGAAAGCTCAAGAAACCATCTTTGTGCTGGAAAACCCTCAAATATGCTGCCTGACACTAAAAAAAAACAGGTGTAACTGTGATACTGAAATGTCTTAGTAGGACAAGGCACCACTCTCATAAGAGAATGCAGACTATGACAACAGTCCTGGTCCCCAGATGCTTAAAATTTAAAAGAGATGGGATCTCTCAAGGAAAAATAGAGGAGTTAAAGGAAGAAAATGTAAAGCTGAAATGCCAGTGAACAACCCCAACTGAGCTCAATATTGCTACAGCTAGCTTCCTTTCAGTACCACAGGTAACTCAGGTATTTAACTTTGCATCATACATGCATCAACTGATTTTGTATTATGCTCTTAGCTGGCCAGTAGCTAGTCAACAGCAGTAGCAGTTTTCTAGGAGCATTGTGGCTGAATTTGATCATGAAGGAGGGTACCTGTACATGTACAGTGAAAACATACAAATCGAAGATGTGGAACTGCTGGAGAAAGTTCAGCAAAGCGTCACTAAGTGATGGAGGTACTGCAGCATCTCTCATATGAGGAAAGGCTGAGAAAGCTGGGACTGTTTAGCATGGAGAAAAGAAGGGTTGAGGGAGTCTTATCAATGTACATAAATACCTGAAGGGAGGGTGCAAAGAGGGCAGAGCCAGGCTCTTTCCACTGGTGCCCAGTGACAGGACCAGAGACAACTGGCACCAACTGAAACAGAGAAGGTTCCCTCTGAACCTCAGGAAACACGCTGTGTCACTGAGCACTGGCTCGTGAGATTGTGGAGTCTCCTTCCTTAGAGACACTCAAAAGCCTTCTGGACATGGTCCTGTGCAACCAGCTCTAGGTGGCCCTGCCTGAGTAGGGGGTGTTGGACAAGATGACCTCCAGAAATCCCTTTCAACCCTTAACCAAGTGGTTCTGTAATATCATCTAAATGCACAGCAGGGAGAGAGAGAGTCAGGTGAGAGGGAAGGTTAGGGGTAAGTGGTGGAACACAAATTTCAAATCAAAAGCATAGCTTCTGCCATTTCAATATTGAGCTGCTTAAAAACCAAGAGCACTTTTATGACTATGTGGTTACTTCAATTTTTCTAAAATGCATCCTTCATATTCCATTTATGTACACTTCATAATTTGAAAATAGGAATCTATAATTCAAGAGAAAGTTAAACTGTTTCATTACATAAGATATTAACAGTTCCTAATTTAATATAGTAATGCTTTCAGTGTAGAAGATACATTTACAAAAAGGGCTAAAAAACTATTTTTTGCTTTAAAAAAAGGGAGGGCAAAAAAAAAAACCTCTCAAAATTCAGTTTCTCAGTCTGGACTTGCAATCTGAAGAGGTAGTTTTGTTTTCAGCAGTAAGACCTGCATGTCTAACACTAAGCATGTACCTATGTGCTTTCAGAACTACGTGGTTTCTGCCTTACGGTTAGCACAAAAGCTTCCATTACCTGTGATACAGAATTTCAGTTTGCATCTCTTTTCTGGTAACTATGATAATTTCCTGAAGCACCAAGAAATTCTTAATGCTCTCAGCATTTGAAAATGCATCTGTCAGCACTGAAGGTAGCTGCAGAATTGATGTTAAAAGTGTACCTTGCATGCTGTTGAGCAAGACCATATAAATCTAATCTAGCATTACGCAATTTCTTTAACCTTCTCTCTGACTAGACAAACATAAAAAGAATGACTATTAGAGCCAGACACAAAAGTAGAATTGCAATCCCAAAGTTGAGCAGAAATTTAGGTGGTTATTCACTTCTGTGTAAGGTATTAAGCCAAGACTGATCTACTGAGGAACATTTCTTTAGTCATTGTCACCTCGCATAGTACAGCAGCTGATTTTACTCCTTATTCAAGAAATCTTTCTCCCATTAAGCACAAGAACATAAACCCTGTTTAAATTGAAGCATGTCCTAAGGCCTCTCTTTTGGATTGACTTGTATTTCAGCATATTGCTAATATTTCTTCTGTTTGTTTGGGGTTTTTTCTGATCACAAGCTTTCATTCACCCAAATATTATTAGCTTGTGTACTACATCTCCCTAACAATGTTTGAGATAAATTATTGTGTGAGCAAAAAAGAATGGTTGAGTCCTAATAAATAATGCTTACATATTTGTGTTCATTTCTAATTTCATGTGAGATAGGTCTATATATCTAAACACAAGTAGGATTTTCCAGTAACTGACTGGCACTTCTAGAAATTTTGGCATTTATCATCAAATTCTTCTTACTATAGAAATACTTAAGACTAATTTCTTTTACGTTTTTGTTTCAGTCTTCATCTTCCCAAATACTGTACACTGCTATCTATACCTGTGCATGTATTCCATTGGTGACTATTAATTTTACAGAAAAATGTGTGCTTCAAATACATCAGAAAAAATAAATCTATGTATTAGAAAAGCTCTAAATATGTTCATTTGTTATCTAAATTCTGACCTGGATTCAAGAAATATACATTTTCTCTGTTATGGACTGGTTTGAACAAAATTCTAAGAGTAAAAATTTGCAAGTTTTGAGTTATCTTGATCAGCTTTATTTCCAATCTATTTAATGATAATATCCATTTTCTTCATGTTCGTTCATTTTCATTATTTTTAATAAGAAATTTAAAATACAGAAAACACTGAACCAAAAGAACAGAATCCTCTCCCAAGCCTTAAAACATCACACTTAAGTATGGAACAAAGTAAACCTATTGCAAGTATTTTTCACCTTTAGAAACTGTCTCTCTTTAAATAATGAAACTGCATTATTAATTTGACTTACACATGTGCACAAACACACCTACATGATGGAGTATATACAAGAACAACAATTGACTGGAATGGAACGGAGCAGAACAGAAGATGGTAAGCCATCTCTACTATTTTTAACATTCTCTCTTCTCTCAAAGATGAACATTATTCCTCAGGGATCAAGAGACAGACAAAAAAGTGGTCACTGGAGCATGTTTTTTTCCATCCTCCTTTGTTATGGGTTTCTTAGCTATTCTTTTGTATCATTAGATGAGAGAAGGCAGCAGAGACTTCTGTTGGCCACATGCAGCAGGTTGCAGGTGGCATCTGGGAGAGGAAGGTGGAGGCAAGAATGTCTTGGGGTTCCCACCTCCATCCCCCTGCTCTCTACCACCATCCTGAAGGCAGAAGTCCTGCTAATTCAGGACAGCAAGGAATGGCTCCTTCCCGTCAAGGAAGATATTTGAGTCAAGAAGATTGCAATAGTGGATTCAAAAGCAACCATAAGCATAGGATTTCTACAGAACGTTTCCCTTCGTGTTACTCACAAAAAACAAATCGACACTTTGCATTCAATTGCAGTGAATATTCAACAAATAGACTTTAAATGTTAAGAAACTTTGGTGTAAATAATTGTCCCAGGAAGAAGAGAGAAACCCCATGCACTGACTGGTAAGTCCATCCCGAAAGCAAGACTTTCAGATATTGGATACAAACAGGTTTTTTACATATAATTTGTATCCTGATTAACAGGATGATGCAGGAAACAACTTGAGATAGCCCATCTATTTGAAAACAAAACAAACAGCTGTATCACAGACAAATAGAATTACAATATAAGTGAGTATGAATTTCATGTCCAGACCTGTCAAGGACATAGGCCATTAACTGGTTCACGTTCAGTGCTAATAAATGCACTTTTACTTTGAAACTAAGCATTCATTTTTACAGACAGAAATTAAGCATATGCTTAAATATAAACATTGGCAGCTACTAAGGAAAGCTTGAATTACCTTAGCCTTCATCTGTCAAAGTCTAAGATGTCAAAATATACTGCTAGAATTGAATGTAACAATTGATCAAAAAAACTTTTTAAAGCCTTGCAGACCAGTACAGAATATACTCTACAGTAACATGCAAACAATGTTATAAATGTTAAAAGCTTTTAAAAGTTACATTCAATTTGAATGTATTTTTCAATGAAACTTCAAACGTGAAATTTTGAAGTTTCATTGAAAACTCTAAACCAAAGTTTTCCACTGAAAAAATCTTAAGTTCCCAAAGTAAAAATACAGGTTTGTAGAATTACCTTACTAATTCTAGCTTGTAGTTATTGTAGTTAGTTACTACATGAACTATGGTTTTCTCAATAAAATTTTGTAATCTCCTCTTCAGGAAGAACAAAGTGAAAAGGTTATGTGGAAACAAAAACTACACTTCTAGTCAAAACATTTTTGGTTTACAGATAAAATATTTGAATCAAACAACCTGTTGAAATAAAAAAACAACAACAAAAACCCCAGTTCATAATACCTTTACAACATCGCCACCTCACAGAAGATGGAAAAAAGTTTCAACAAAAAAATCTGTATCACTCCTGAATTATACACATTGTATGTAATTATTTTACACAACTTGCAATCTTGATGTGTAGCTGAAGGGATATTTGAGCATTCTAAAAAGTTAAACTTAAGGATTACTGGTCCACAAATTCCTCCAAATCACACTCTGCCATCTCTTGGTCACAATCATTTGCTCATATCATGCACAGGAGGCAACACTAGTCATTCCAATAGCATGCATTATGGAAAATAAAAAGGGAATTATCTTAACTCATTTTTCATGAAATTTACTTTCATACATTTTTTCATAATTACATTGCCTTTGAAAAAAAAAACCCCACACAACTGTTTATTGTAAGATTCTGCAAAACTTTAGCATTTCCTACAAACTACTTAAGAAGAGTGATTGCATAGTTTTGCATCATTACATATTGGCTCATAATTTGCAATGAAAAATATTCATATGCACTTGATATACAAACATATGAAGTACATTTAATATCAGAAAGAACAATTGTGACTTTAAAGAAGGATCCATTAGAAACCTAACAACTACTTCTTTAATTAGACATACTTTGATGTATTAACTATGACCTGGTCACAATAACACAAAATTATGGGAAGACAAATTAATCATGTGCACAGGGCACTTGATAATTAAACATTCAATAACTATTTGCAAAGATTCCAACTGTGGCATGCCAAATTTGTCAACCCTAGCTATTAATTGTAAATTAACTCCTTTAACCTGCAGGATGGTGAGAGCCATCTGTTTGGGGTTAAGTCATATTTGTGAGATCCTAAGCCTGATCTCCTCAGGTTTGAGTCTCAGTATGAAGCTGGGGCTCTGGGCTAGAAGAGGTCTGGTTTTACTGAGGGCCTCTAACTATTTGACCGTATAAACACACCTTGCACTTTGATGAAAATCTATTCTTTGTGATATACAGAAAATATACTCATCCCCACTGTTTTAAAATGCATTGAAGTTGTACAGATTTACCCAGAGGGAAAAACTCATTAACATGGTTCATGTCCACTTCAGCAGAGTGATATATTAGCACATTTTAAAGACAAGAAATGTCTTCATTCAGGTCTATGCAATAATTTCAAAAATAGGTGAAAAACATTCCAAAGATATTTCTAGCAACCACTTTTATCCGTGGATGGTAAACAATGCGAGAAAATAAACACTAACCAGAACCGCAACATCTTCTGTACACAGAGAAGTATGAAGTTTATCTTTTATATAAGTAGACAGTTATGAAGTAGACCAAAATTATGTTAATATCAAGGTTTCAACATAGTCTCTGGCATTTCTGACAAGTGCATGTGCAGGATCATGAACGTTTTTATGTTTGGTGTATTTTTTTTTCCAAAGTAACAATTTTCCTTTGCAGAGATTCATTTCAAATATGTATATACACATACTTACAAAATGAAGAATCACAAGGTTAATTCTGGAGCATTTCTCCCTTATGGTGTTGAAGGATAAATAGAAAACCTCAGACAAACAATGCAAAAAACTAGAAGATGAGTAATTGCAATATTTGCAAATGGTGAGGCTGGTATTTATTTGTTACTTTTTGTCAACAGCCCAGCCTGACAAGCAGATTAATTCCAGGGTAAACTCCAATTCTTGCTAATGACCACCTGAAATGATAACAAAATAATTTTTAGAAGTAATATGGATCTCAAAGCCTGCCTGCTTGCTCTTCAGATATACATTTTGGATAAATGTTGTACCTGGAAATCTGCAGTGTGATAAGAAATTTCATTGCATAGACACACTTCATAATTTCCTAGGCTGTCTGTAGCAGGTGAAAGTGTGTTTTTAACTAATGCATGGAACAGAATATACACAAATATAGCACGATGCATTCTGCTAAAGTGCACTTTTACTTCAATAATCAAAATATATTTGGTATGGATGAATGGAGGCAATAATCCTTGTCTCCTGACAAAGGGCATTGTGTAAAACCTTGAACATCCATATTCCCTCTACAATCAATGGTGCTTAAAGAGTGTTTCTGAGAAACTTCACATGGAGACTGAAGCAAGAGATGTTTTCCTCCCTCTCTTTTGTCTCTAACAGCACTAAATTATCCATTAGCTTCTTTTTTTGAGAAGATAAGGACGTAGGTGTTTTCACCATATGGAAGAGATTCATCTTTTGCCTGATCATCTAAGGACAAAATACTTTTCCTCCAATAAAGAAACCACAAGGTCCAGGCTGAAACCTGCCAGAACAATGTCTGAAGTCACAAGTGCCACATACGAGGTAAGGCCAACAGGAGGAATGCTTTTCCTGAGGTGCTGCCAGATAGAGAGTTTTGAGGTCAAATGGAAGGTAAGCAAGAACAAACCCCCCCCTTGTACTGGCTAGAGCACACAGGAAGCATAACTCTGATTTCAGAGCTAGCTTTGAGCATGCTTAGTCACATTACAGGAGACTAGTAGCACTGAAAGGCAAAGAAGGTTTGGTCTACAAATTTTCATTGAAAGATATTTGAATTTTTACTATCCCTGTGTTAGATGCTGCATTTCAGAATCTTACTTAGCTGCAGAAAAGATTTTCTTTTATTCATTTTTCTGAGGAGCTCATTTCTCCTGCTCGGTTATTTTGAGAGACTCTAAATAACTTTGGTTATTTGAGAGACTATATTGTTTGGGCTTTCTTGACCTGCTATTTCTGCTGTCATTTCTTAAGCTATAGATGCTACTTGTATGCTCATGTCAGGTGAGACTTTCACACAAAATTAATTTATATCTGACACCTAACTATTTGTGGTCTTTGTCACAACATACTCCTGAGCTGAAGTTAAACATTTCTATTTAATTAAGTGCTCCTCAATGTTAAATGAATGTTATTTTTTTGTTTGTTTTGGTCTCCCTCGCCAAAATCACTTTGCATAATGAGATGTGGCACTACTACAAGTTCAAATCCCAGTTTATGAACTGCATGAAAGAAATTGTCACTTGTAATCATTATCAGTAAGGTTTGGGATTTTTCTGTTATGTGTAATGATAGCTTTTTATTTTCTATATCCATACTTTCACTGGGTGTCTTTCTTGACTATCAGAAAAATAACAGGAAGACAATATAACAGTAAGAGCCTTATTATATTCAGAAATCAGGTTAAAATTAGGCTTTGAATAAAATAAGCTTCTAACTTCTTTGTTTTGAAGATTTTAGCTTTCTACTGAGTGGACAAAAAGCCAGACGTTTTGCAAGTAGGGAATGGAGATACATTTCTGCCTTTATCCCTCCTTATAAGACATCAGCAACTTACAAGCAGCTTATAAGAAGGTTTATACTCACACATGCACAGCACACACTTCTTAAAATTAAGACACCCCTGATTTTATTCCTACACAGTACGCTCCAGCTGATCTACATATTACTAGAGCATGCCCAGTTCATCTTATGAATTTTCCAGTCCAGGCTTGTGGAGACAAGAGAGGCCCTTGTCAATGGCCTGCCTTGGATCCGTGGAGACCCTCGTCAATGGTCTCTCTCTGCTGATGCCAAACATTGAACTCTAGCACTGGACATCAGAAAAAAACCTGCACCTTCCATAGTTGCCCTTCACACTGCTCAGGCTGTACACAAGAGCAGTCTGTGTAAAGGGTGAGAAGGAAGAATGTAGAAGGATTAAGAGCTGCAGGCATTTAAAAGCAAGAGCTGCAGAGACAGCAACTACTGAACTAGTAGAGAAGGAAAAGAGAGAAAATAAGGCACGTACAAAAGAGTGGAAGAAAGAGGAGACAAATGAGTGCGCAATAGTAAAACCATCTCTAAAGTTTGCATTCGAAATTCATGAGAAGGGCTACTATTTGTCAACCGATAGTAAACAACTAAGGAATATGCTACATCTGCTCTTGGGGCTTGCTCTTTTTTTTTTTTCTTTCTTCTCTGAAAGTAGCATCTATGTGCCATGGATCTAAGTACCTGACTTTGTTGTGCATTATATAATTCCATGGAAATATTTCTCCTTTTAAGTCTCTCTACTCTTTTCTGCCACCTCATACATTATTTTTAAAGCAGCCTAGAGACAAAATCCTAAAACCTATGTCTAGCAGGAAAAGATACTGCATCATTTAGTAGCTTTTGCAAAGACATTGCAATTAATCTTATTTGGCCCTTCTTAGCAACTAGACCAAAAGAAGTTTGCATAAACAACTTTTTTCCTGTCATTTTCCAAAGTTTGGCTGCCTAAGTTTTTGTTCTTAACAATTTGCATATGTCATTTCTTAGACTATGAAGGTGAACTGAGTGATTTGGCTACAGATTTCTTTTCAACTTTCTGTTTACTGTCCACAAAGTACAATGTCTTTGGCTGAGAGTCAAACAGGCAGTCTGGAAATTGCATTAAATACCCCAGCTTTCTGAAATCTGGGTTCATCCAAATTCAATTTCTGAAATCTAATATGGCCTTCTCTCTCAGTTTCTTTAAAAAAACACTAATGAAACCTTACAGTAGAAGCAGTAGAGTGCTGTAGAATGAAGTCATTACAATATTCAGGCTAAGATGCAGTTAGAAAGATTAATTCACAATGCAGATTAAATCCCCACCTCAGTTTTGCACTACACAGAGATTATTACACATAAAAACATGTAATATATTAACTGCTGGTTTTTCTTTTTTTTCTTTCTCTCTAAGGACATAGAGGAAGTGGACTTGTACTTGATGCCCGTTCCTGTATATTTTTACTGTTCAGTGGATCAATATTCCTACTCTGCTTTCATCTCTTCCTTTCTTCCCTCACTAGCAAAACAGACTTTAAAAGTTGTCCAATACTTATCCACATTATTTGGTGTTGAAGAAAGGAAGCATAAAAAAAACTACCTACAAATTCTGCAATAGAGAAGTAGGGTTACCGATCTCTAGAGGAAAATGGCAGCAGAAAGGAAGTAGGATTGTCTGGATCACTGCTGGTCTACAGCAGGGTAGACAGAAGGCAGACTCCACTGTGCTACAGAGAAATCAGACCCAGCCCTGGGAGACATCTCTTGCAGAAGAAGGAATGAAACTGCACATTTCTCCAGTGAACGAGAAAACGAATGGTGAAGCTGATGGCCACGTCCTTTCCCTTCCATCGGTCTATACTTAGACCTCAGCAATTTCCCTCTATGATAAAACACACAAAATCCCCAGACGACTATGCTGGACAATTACACACATGATCAAAAGTCTTACGGATGGCCCTCCAAATTAATGAAAGGTAGGGAAGAGTCCCTGTGGATGATTGAAACAGATAATTATTTAAGTTAAGCACATCACTGAGGCTAATTAGGAAGAAACTCAAAGGGATAGAAGGTCAGTTGAGCTTGATAGACTGATAGTGGGTTTCATTAGCTTCCGTCTCTCAATCACAATCTTAAGGCTTCTAGGCAGCAAAATCTGGTCACATGTAATAACCATTTCCCTAGCATCTAGTCAGCCAGAAAAGACAGGTAACAGGTATAGGCAGAGATTTGCTTATAAAAGACAATTTCAGCTGCAATGCAGAACTGGTATAGTTTATAGTTTTAAATCTGTTTCTGTTCAGGCTGGTGATCTCTTTGTTAGTTTTTCATATGTACGTTAGTTTTCATATCCTTTATTTTGTGCCATTACTGTTATAACATTCTTTCAAAATGCTTTAAACAATCATTTAACAACAACAAGGTATATTTATCAGCCTACCAGCTTACCTGCAGAGCTTCTCCCAAAGCTATTTGTAGATGAATTTCATGTCATTGAATTGTCTGAATAACTGGTAATAATATGCCATAACTAGTAATAACATGCCAATCTACAGCGTAGCCAGAAAGAAACCACTGAAATTATATGTTCTAAATATACTCTTTAATGAAAAAGTGGAAAGTCAAATAGCTAAAGACAAAGAATAGACTGAGATGTGACTAGCAGCACAGTTCAAGTATTAGAGGATATGCTGCAAAACAAAACAAAATTAAAAATAAAAAATACTGTAACAGCAGAAAAAGAAATCATTGTCATAATAAAATTTGCATGTATGTAAAATCCACGTTCAATCTGAGTATGATAATGGTGCTTTTTAGGCTCCTGCTCTTTCTGGTACCATAGGGCAAAGATCTCTACAGGTAGCAGCTGTGATCGGGACAACTCAGGAGAATAAAGCTGTTTTGCTTTCAGCTAGTAGTAAGGTTTACTAAACACACTTGGATCATTCTATTCTAAAACACACCATTCCTCGGAGTCCCAGAGAAAAGTACAGAATTTAAGAATGATGACTCAGGGGCAGAGAGACAGGAGTGGTGCTGGTTCAGGTATAATGAATGCTGAGAGCCCTGCTAGTGCCAGTGGATGTGCTCCATCTTTAGAAAACAACACAAACTTATCAGCAGCAACTGGGGCACTCAGCAAGCAATCAACCCATTCAAGAGACTAACTCTTCGGCAAAGCACTGTGAAGAAAGTCTCAATTCAGCAGTCAATGATATTTTTCCTCCCGCAGAAATCCAAATCCAGAAGCAGTGAGGGAGCTTAAAACCGCAACTTCATTTTTCATTAAGATGATCAGCTTTTGGTGATGGTTATTGTTTTTGTCATTTGTGTTGGTGTATTCAGAGTCATTCTCCCAAAAAAGGGAAACAAGTTTCTCCCTTTTCTGCAGAGCCCTGGCTGCTAGCAATACTCCAGACCAGAATAAGGTGCAGCTCACACCTAATGCTACTCCACAAAAGAGTAACAGAGCAGCATCCAGTCTATCGCTTCACCTTCAGTGTAAAGTGAATTTAGCTATACCCTTTGCATAGTCACAGTTCTCACTCGTACCCAAAACCACATTAAAATGTTTCTTCAATTCAGCCTATTAATAGAACAGCTAATGAAGATTCAGATTTTGATTCTGTAATTCCCTACTAAAGGCCAGTATCTCGTTTCGAACAACACAGCACATCAAGCACTGTAGACTAAAAACTACAGTGGTACAATATGACAGGGTATAATCCACAAAACATCATACTGCTAAAGAGAACTCACTTCCCAGCGCCCTTCGCAACACACGCCACGGAAAGCAGTCACTACTGGAGTACAGCCAGGTCACCTTCTACTAGACATCAAAACACACAAACATATAAACAGCATCCACAATTAAAAATTCCAGCGTGACAGCTAATCATTCTAAATGACAATAAAAAGATGCAGAATAACCATTACCAAAGCTTGCATTATAAACTGCTGAATGAAACACAGATGGAGGGATGAATAACTTGGCAGCTTCTTTCTGAAAACCAGCAATATTTTGGGAGAAGTTGCAGGAATATATTTCTTAAACTGAATTTTAGATATACTGACTATACTAACCATATCTCCAGTGACCTAACTGACAGAAGTTATTTTACAATGACTATAATACACTGAGTATTGGGATTCATTTCTCTTCCCTTCTCTACTTAGAGCCATTACAAATCTGCACCATCAGCAAGACCCAGCCATTAAAATCTACCTGAGGAAAGAGCGAAAAAAACACTAGTTTTTTATTCTACTATCAACATGGGATCTAGAGAATGAATAGTAGACATTTGTCACATGCATTTTTAACTCATCTACCTCACAATAGCATCTCTACTAGCTGCCAAGACGAGGACATTTTAAGATGCAGTTTTAGGATGGCGCCAATAACTTGCCAGGCAGTAAACTGAGAATCCTTTTTATCAGGCAAGGTGTCCCTAATACGCACCGTAAACACCTCCTTCTACAGCCTTTGCTCTTTTCACTCTGCTCGGTTTGTATAAGGATCAGCACCCAGGACAAGCTCTGGGCTTCCTCTGAGATCCAGTGTGGTGCTCTGCTATCGGAGCATTTATACAGTAAATGGAAATAGGATCTTAATGTTGATAAGAAAGAATCATCATTAAAGTTGTGTAACAGTAAGTATGCATAGTATAGCAATGTATGTAAATAGACTTTATATATATAAAAATAAAAGAACAAGAATATTTTTCCTTCGTCCCAAGAATAAAAATTTTAGGCAACAGATCGGATGTTTTTGTTGATGTCTCAAGAATCATTTGGAGAAAGATTTTCAGAAAAACAACTTTCTTCAGAATCCATCATTCAAAATCTATAAACAAAAATGTTGACAGTTATAAAGGTCAAAATGGTTTTTGTGAGAACAGTTAGAAAGAAAAAATACAACTGATGAAGACAGAAGATTAAATTGCAGAGACACTCTAGTGCAAGCAAGAGATCAATCCACCCTTCAGACCACATTGCCAAATTTCTACTTTTCATATTCGAGAGCCAAAAATCCAGCATATTTTAATTAAATTTCATTTAGGCTCAGAAAGGGAATAAAATAAATGCAATAACTCCAAAGGATGAGCTTTATATACGTGAAAATTTTCACAAGCAAGACCGCGGTGGACAAGAAGTTGGAAGGGGACACAGCTGGAACAGCTCACCTGTTTTAGCCAAAGGGATAATCCATACCACGTAAAATCGTACTCAAAAATAACCTTATGCTCAACTGGGGTAGAGGAAGAAGGGGATGAGGTGGTTGAGCTTCCAAAGTGGCCATTGCTCAGCAACTTGCAGGGCATTGCTTCTTTTATAGGAGGTGGTGAGCTATTGCTGTTGCAGCATTTAGTTTCCTTTGAATCATTTTCAGCTTTCCTTTGCTTGATTAAACCATCTTATCTCAACCCACAGATTTTCTCACTTTTGCTGCTCCTATTCTCTTCACTGTCCTGCTGGGGAGATGGGGTAGGGAGAAGCAAATGGCTCTGTGGGTGCTTAGCTGCTGGCTGTGGTCAGCCCACAACATTGGTGAACACAGATACACCTTGCCTCTCTACACACCATACTAAAGGTTATTGAAATAACTTTTTTTACTGTGTAGTCATGCAGAAAACACAAACATCCCCCCCAGACATCTTTTACTATTTGCCTGTGTTTTCATCTTTTATTTGGGGGGTAGGGGCAGGGGCAAGTGGTATTGTTTAGTTTTAAAAGTTCTTGTACAATTCTATACAGTCATTATTAAATATGTATACATGATATATTTAGGGTAAAAAAGTATGCTGAAAATACAAATGAAACAAAAGTTTCACCAGAAAATGTTGTTTCATTAAACCAGACCTCCTTCTCTTCAGCAATAACTGGTGAATTTTCTGTTGTACTCTCAAAGGTAGGGTCTCAGGGGATTCCTGAATCTCATCTCCACTGGGCCCAGCCATATTCTTCTGTACCACAGCCCAGACGTTAGAGTTTCCAGACTGGAAACTCACAGGCAGCTGATCAGTTAAATTGATTTGTTTTCTGTTCTAATCTGTGCTAATAGCACAAAGTTGAAATTTAGTCAAGCAGCTGTGGGATTTTGTGTGACATTTTATTTTTAAACAGTAAACCCTTACATTGCCCTGATAAGACTGTCAAAATTTTCAGTTTATATGAGTAGGTAGAAATTATCTATAAACAAGTTAGGATTGAAACCAAGATTTCATTTAAAAAAAAACCAAACCACAAACTACAAAAATAGTTTTATTTACTCCTCTTTATAATTACAGTGCCAAAATTCAAAATTCAGGACCCTTTTGTGTATACAGCACAATATAATCTTTACTTATTTGTGCTTACATCAGTCTCAAATAAGAATTAGGCTTAATTTCCATACAAAGAATTAACAACTTTACAGTTCCTATACCTTTTTTGAAATCAGGATTAAAAAAAAAATAAAAATCTGAGATCAGATCTGAGCTTGGACAAAACTGTCTTTCCTTAAGGAAGCAGCTGACAGCTCATGCAGCCTTCACATCTATTTTGTGTCGTGTAACAGGGGGCTAACTGCTACTCTGCTGACTTCATTAGGAGCATGAAACATTCTCCTGCAGCATCAGAGAGAGCATTGTGTGGCAAATGGCCAAAAATACAAGCCCCGGTCATCAGCCTTTTCACTGAAAAAGGAGAAAGAGAAAAAACTTCCAGGAGTACAATAGCATTGTTTCCACTTGAACCATGCTGTAAGAACTGACTTAAACACTCTTTTTTATATATGTATCCTCACTAAATTGAAAGCGTTAATTCTGCACAGTTTAGCTCATAATACCAATCATTTCATTGGCAGGCTTTTTTATTTTCACAGAAAGTGAAGAAGTCCCCAGGTGCTAACTGTATTCATAGGTTAAAATGCAGTAATTTAAAAGGTAATCTTTTGTACCTTATCAGTACTCTACAATAGACACTTAATAACATGCCTGATCAGAAAGGCATTTTAACCTCTGAATTAGTAAGGTTCTAAAATTCTTCTGTGAATAATTTAGGATTTTCAATTCCCTTCTTAAAGTGTAACAGCTATTCATTAAATAGTTGCATTTTTCGCAGATAGACATAGTATATAATGGGGTTAGGGAC
Source organism: Aramus guarauna (assembly GCA_013400195.1). Taxonomy (NCBI): domain Eukaryota; kingdom Metazoa; phylum Chordata; class Aves; order Gruiformes; family Aramidae; genus Aramus; species Aramus guarauna. The sequence continues at coordinate 2,681,570 of VXBL01010368.1, forward strand.
TCAGGGACTAAGCAAGAAAAACATTTGGGAGGTTAAATCTCACTGAACTCACTTTTGAAAACAAAACTGCAGTCTTCCACTGTCTCAGTTGTTTCCTAACCCCAGAGGCATCCCATCCCCATACGCATTTATTATTTTCAGCATGAAATTTCCACCAGTTTTGCTGATGAGCAGTCCAGAATCACCTTTATCTTGCAAGCACGAAGCAGCTTAGTACTCAACTGTGGGCTCAGCTCTCTCAGGACCCTGGTGGGCATTTACTTGTACAACAAGTGATAAATTGGTCTGCTGGTGGGAAGTGTGATTATCTTTACATCATTGGGGGGGGGGTTCCTCACTTATTAAACTTGGTCTTCACCTATGAGTATTTCTTACTTGTGCCCTTCCGATTCTCTTCCCCATCCCACTGGGGGCAGTTAACCAGTGACTGGGTGGAGGCTTAGCTGCTGGCTGGGTTCAACCCATCACAGCAAGGAATGTTTAACATTTTAAAGTGTAATACTACAATTCTCAAGTCACCAAAGCAAAAGACAGAGGACTTATTCTGACTTCAGAACTTCTGACTGGTAGGTAAGAGTAAATGTCTTCGGTGCTTACCCCCAGTGCATATACTATAGTAAAATAGCATTAAAAAGAAAAAAAAAAATCACAGTTACTCCATCTGTCCTTAGGATACGATTTCCAGTAACACATCCGACTACAGTATTTGAAGCTCGGATGCTTACAAATAATAATCCATCTACACCGGGGTCCAGGAAACATTCCAGACCTTAAACCAAAAAGTGCAGTCCTCACGCTACTGCCAAGCTTGTTGCCACATGCGTTTTTGCCATCTAAATTGCACTTCAGGGCAAGTCCATGACTGCTGCCCCACAGGAAAGCCAAACAACTGGGTTGCCATCTACAGCTGAGGACTAAAAGACTCTATTCACAGACAGTTACCCAGCCTGTATGTCCCAAGGGGTCCAGTTTGAGTGGGAGCATCTCTAGTCATGCTGGGCAGAGCGTGCTTGGCACAAAACACAGCAGCTGCAGTGATCTTCACAGAAACTCAAACTCAGCCTGAAGACATTGAAAGATTCTCATCCAACCTTTTGGAAAAGCACCTTACGCACCCTGAGCTCATTGGGCAACAGAAAAACCTCACCTCCTGCACTGCCCTGCAGGAGAGAACTCTTTCGGCCTCACATATCAGCTGTGCTCAGTTCTGTGCTACTCAGTGATGTCATCACAGGGTTCTGACAGCTTGGGACATGGCCACAGCAGTTCTTCATGCTACAAAATACTTTACTGATGCACATGATGGTTTTAAAGATCCATGCTCTGGTCTGTCACCAAATGCTAAACTATGTTTAATGCACAGTCTGAGCTTTTCAAGCAAGCATAGTACTAAATTTTGCATACTGCTATTGGTTTTTCCTCCCTCAAGTTAGTAATATTTGCAATAAATGTCACTAACAGGAGAAGTTCAGTTGGAAAGTCTTATTGTTTTAGCTAGGACCCAAAAAATTCTGCAGCAATGAGCATTCAAAATCACCACACAGTTACATGACTACCAAATAATATAAGTCTATGTCAGCAACTTTGCATGGGGTATAACTTTGGGTCATACACAATGACTTGTTCTAGCACTTGCAGGATGTGAAAAGCCATACACTTCAATTGCTATAATTGAGCATTCACTGTTCCCTCATCCATGTTCTATAAGGACAGACAACAATATTTGACTCTAAATTGCATGTTTTTGAATTCTATGACATTGTTTCCTACTGACAGTAGCAGAGCCCCAGCTGCAATTTGGTAACTGTGTCACACTGGTTTTGAAATCCATTTAGCCTAATATTTTGTTTACAGTAGGATCACATTCTCACAATGCACAAAAGACAAATATTTTTATCGGGAATCTTTAAATACATTCTAGAAAGTCATAGTCACTAGGGATTAAAGCTGACCTCTGGAGTTACCATTTGCATGATTTATGTTTCTGAAACAAAAATCTTGACAACAGAGTGATATCTGCAAAAAGAAAGACACTGAAAAAATGCTAGGAAGTTCAGTTATGCTCATAAATAAACATAACAATCATTTTTAGACTGATGCTGTCCAAAAAGACTTGAATCTGAACGTTACGTCCAACTTTACACAAGTAACTTTCAGTTCCTAAAATAGTTTCCACCTGGGGACACTATAATATGTGCTATTTTCCTTTCTCATTGGTTTGCTTCATTCTCATAAATAAAATTCTGGAATAACAGTAAGACAGTTTAAATGACTTGGATTTATTTTGTTATAGTGACATAGTGCATGGACTAGAGATGTAGGAGCTGTCTATTTGTAGTTTTGTATAATGAAAGAGATTGTCAAAGACATCTAGAGCTGCAAGTTATTTTAGGCTGTATACTTAAATAAGCTCAGAGGCAGAATGAAAAATCTGCCTTGTATTACATACTCTAAGGTCTTCAGAGGTGTAACTGCACATTTGTTTACTGGAGCCAATTTGTTAGACTATCTCTAGCAACGTCATCTGGTGATTCCCAGTATCACTATCCAAAGACAAAAGAAAAGCAGAGTAGTTTTCAACAGTTCCTATAAGAAAACTTTACTGTGAATCATGTGACGTTTGGAGATTTTCAGCTAAAGAAATTCCTGAACTCCACTAATTCCCAAAGTACTCACTGTGCTATCTGCTTTAACTGCTGCTGAAGCTTGCAAATATGATATTCTGAAAACATTTATACAAAATCAAGTCAAATATATATGACTCATGATGTTTACACTTTAATTATTTCCTTGCAGACTGAAATACACTGGGGAAACTTACAGCTTCTTGAAGCTGGTAGACAAGAAACAGAAGGTAAGGAGAAGTCATATGACAATGAAAGCACCTGATTAAGAGAGATTTCTGCCACTCAAGAGCCAGGTATAAAGCAGAAGAGCAATTTTCTAAATATGTACATCATATATTATAGTAACCACATAATGCATAGTAAGTAAGAATAGATACAGTGATCTTCCTTCCAGCTAAGTTTTCAGACAGTTACTTAATTCTGCAACAGTTGAGGTACTAGAAAACCATATATATATAATTATCCTTATCATCATGAAACAAAATGCCAACAAGGAAGTTCAGACTTGTTGACTGCCATGAGATTTATTATAATCAAAGTAAATATGGAAAAACATTGTTAATCCATGTGTGTTATGCGTGACAGTTCAGTCCTTTTATTTGATAGGGGCATTACTATAATCATGCAACAGAAATATTTAATTACTAACTCATAACTAAATACAGAGTTTAAAAGGGCAAAGTTTAATAATATATTTGGTATGTGTAACAAGATGTCTAAGGCTGTAAGGATACATCAGCATGCATACAGCGTCAACTGAATTATCATAGATTAACATGTATCTTAATTAAGAGTTGTAATCTGAGCAAGTCTAGCATTGAGACTTTTTTTGAAAGGTGGTGCATGTTTAAGAAAAAGGGGCAATGCATGACTTAAATTATTGTTCATTCCATAGAGGACCTCTAAATAACTTCAAGGGTGAATAAAAACCAAGAATAGAAGAACTTGACATCATATTTTTTAATTTGTCTTCAAAATTTTTTTGCATTTATGTTTCAGTTTATCCAATGTTTTTAGCACATCTTATAAGATAAACTGAAGATGCCGAAACAGTTTCTCAAATATGAGGGAAGTGCTCTAACCTTAGGGCTATTGTATAAAAAGCAAGTACCACCATCATTTACAGACAGCAGTAACTTCTAATCAACTCCTGAAAGCTGAACTGGAGGGGTGCCATACTGCAGTTTTTGAATGTGCTTGATTCAGGGCTGCAAGCAGGTGCCTAAGCTCTCAAAAGTGGCGGAACATCAATGAGATCCTGTTCTTCTGTACTTCCCCTTTGTCCAAATCTATGTGGCTCTCTTACTCAGAGTGCTGACTTTTAGTACCACTTTATTGTACATCTCAAAGCACTACCTTAGGAGCCAGATACAACACCTTCACTCCAGGGTCTGGACAGCAGCAGCCAGGTGCCTAAAAGCTCAGAGTTTCTAAATTACCCAAACCCAGATCCTCCCAAAACAGAACAAGATCTGCCATTAGCATTTCCTAAATTAATTTATAAAAGCCTACATTGTGGAAGCTGCCTCTTAAGTGTGCAATCAGGCCTCTAGGTAATAAATAATATTTTTCATATCATTTTCTTCTCTGTTCATTACCATAGAAAGGATGGATCACACACACACACCCCACCCCCTTAACCTGCTGGCAATGCCTTCCTAATGCAGTCCAGAAGGCTGTTGGCCACCTTTGCCACTGGAACACACTGGTCATTTCACATTCAGTTTGTTGACCGGGACCCCCCCAGTCCTTTTCTGCAAAGATGGTTTCCGGCCATTTGATCCTCAACATGTATTGGTGCCAGGGGTTATTCCTCCCCAGGTGCAGGACTTGACATTTCCTTTTGCCAAACTTCATGAGATTCCTGTTGGCCCAATTTTCCAGCCTGTTGACATACATCTGAATGGGAGCATGACTGATCTATCAACTACTCCTTCCAGTTTTGTATCAACTCCAAACTTGTTGAAAGTGCACTCTGACCCATTATCCAAGTCATTAATGAAGATATAAAACAGTACAGGACCCAATATCAATCCTGTCCTATATACCACAAGTGACTAGTCTTCAGCTAGACTTCATGCCACTGATCACAACCCCTTGAACCCTGCAGTTCAGCCACTTTTCAATCCACCTCAGTGTCCACTCATATAGTCCATATCCACTACGTTTCTTTCATCCATGAAACCAGTCATCATAGAAGGCTGACATTTCCTCTCTTCCAGCCCTCAGAAACCTTTCCCAGTAACTGCAATCTTTCAAATATAATCAAGAGTGGCCTCTCGATGACGTTGGCCACCTTCCTCAGCACTGGTGAGTCCATAGCACTTATATGCATCCAATCTGTTCAGATGTTCTCTAACCTGATCAGGTACCCACACCCCACCCCCCAAGGGGTAGTCTTTCTTGGTCCAATTTCCTCACTGATCTCAGGGAGACAGGATTCCCAAAGGCCAGTCTTATACAAAAGACTGAGGCAAAGACGACATTTAAGTCCTTTCTGTATCTTTTGTCACCATGCCCCTAGAACATTCAACAGCAGACCCGCATTTTCCCCTATATTCCTTCTGCTGCTGATAAACCTGTAGAAACATTTCTTGTTGCCCTTCCCATCCTTTGCCAGATTCAACTCCAGGTGGGCTTTAACTTTCCTAACCCTGTCCCCATGCACGCTTGGACAGTGACTCCATATTCCTCCCAGGTCACCTCTCCCTGCTTCTACCTCTTGTATGCTTCTTTTTATGTTTTAATTTTCAAGTCTCCTTATGAATATACATATGTACAATGGCATTAAAACAAATGACTTTGTTTACAATTACATGTGTGTGTATAGCTTCAGCAGCACAAAAAAAATCCCCGTGTTAATCAGCCCAGAACTGATCATCCATATACATCCTTTTTTATGCTCCTGTAGCAGTATTCAATCACTAATGCCAAATTAATCATGTTCTGTGGTGAAGCAATTATTCAGTTCCCCATTTAATCAATAATCAGTGCAATCATTTGCAACCCTAACTTCTGAGGTAGTTCAGATTCCTCTAGCAGAAAAATCTGCACAGCAAAAACTAGCCTGACTTGTATGCCAGGGCCTTCACTTGCATCTTTAGAATTGCTGGTTGTCTCACTGAGGTTATATGACCACATACATGTTTGAATATGCACAGAAAGAACACTAGAACATCTAAAAAGTGCAAACCCAGTCATTTTCAGAGAAGAGCCCCAGGGTTCAGCACTTGTGATGATTTTTCCTTGCTCATTTTAGGTAACTTTTACTTAGCACTATTCAGAAACGTTCTCAAATATTATCCTGTCAAAGTAGCTGTTGCATCTTTTTCTTAGATAATGGTCATAACTCCGTGCATAGAATTGCAGATAGGTCCCAGAAGGGACCTCTGGAGAGCATCTACTCCAATCCTTGATTCATATCAGTTCCAGTTAGATCAGTTTCTTCAGAGACCTGTCTATTTTAAAGTATCTCCAAGGAGGGAGATTCCATGTGGAGCCTCTCTGGGAAACACGTTCCTACATTTGATCACTCTCATGGTGAAAAAATATTTAATATGATTGGATTATCTGTTGTTGCACCTCGTGTTGTCTTCTTTCTGTTAACAGTGCACCTCCAGGAAGGTTATAGCTCCATATTCTCTATAGCTTTCCTTAGGTAGCTGACAACACCAGTATGATCCCCATTTAAGTTCTCTTCTGACTGAACAAACCCATCTCTCCCTGTTTACCCTTGTACATTATGCATTCCATTCATTTTAGTGCCATCTGGTAAATTCGCTCCACTACATTAATGTCTTCTTCACACTGGGAATCCAAAAACTGGACACAGGACTCCAGATGCAGCCTCACAAATGATGAATCTGCAGCCTCACAAATGATGAATCAAGAGGATGAAGCACTTTATTATTACCCTGCTAGTTACACTCATGCTACATTCTAATTAGTCACCTTTGCATAAGTGGCACTGGACTGAGCCCACCTGCTTCATTTGTCCTTAAAAGTGCTCCCCTCTCTACATCATAGATGGGCACATAATGGGATGTAAAGCTAGCTCAGTAACCTTAAATTCTATCATCTGAGGATAGGAGGACTATTTGTTGCAAGATTTGTTTACTGTTGGGGTGGTGGTTAAAGAGGGGCAAGGATGGGAGCTGTTTTTCTAATTCTGTACTTGCTGTTTAGACTCATACCACAATCTAGACTACTTTCCAGATATAAACATTTAAATTATCAAGTCTCTTCAGCTTAATTTATTTTTACTACATAATATTTTCCACTATTGGCAAAGACCTGCAAGAGGTTTGAGACAGCTACAATGGCAGACACCCTGTAAAACATAAGTCATACAGATTGCCAAAAGATGAAATGGTAAATGAGTTTGCTTTTCTTGGCACCTAGCTGAAGAGTAACTAATGCCACTATTTTGATAATAAAAGCTGCAGAAGAATAATAATTTATAGTAAAAGTCTGTGTTTGGTAGTTGTAGTCAGAAGCCTCAATTTTGCAGAATACCCACACAGCAGAAGACGTGGACTAGAACGAGCATGCTCAATTCAATATATAGTCTAGTATTAGGTGGAGCAACCTGAGACAAGTAAAATATGAGTCATTCAAGTAGCCTAATTTACCTTTGATTAAAGTCGAGGGATTCTTTGAATGGTTTGGAGTCTTAATTTTAAAAATTTCAACAGGCTATCACAGACTTTCTGAATGTTCCCTGAGGTATCTCAGACTCAGTGGAGGAAGACTGTGTGCAAGAGGTTCAAGACAAAGCTCCTGGAAAGCCACTGCAGCAGTATGAGGTGGATTAAGAAATTTTTTGCCTATTGCCTCAGTGCATCCACCACACTCAACTTCTTTTTTAGTCTCAGTGAAACATTATGACGTAAACAGAAAAGCAGCAGTCACCAGAAATGGAAAAAAAGAAGTTTTTGGAATATAGATTGGAAGCTAGCAATTGAACTCAAAAGCTTGTAAGCAAGCACTGTTTCACACTTCTGAATGCCCTACTTCAGTAAATCTATTGGTGAAAGAAAGCAGCAATATGTTCTGCCACTAAGTAGAACAGGATATGCTGGACTACATAAATAACTCCCACACACTAGCGTATTATTTTTCAGTTGAAAGGAACTAACCCCTCAACTAGCTTTTACCCTGAAGAAACAAAAACCACCCAAGGAAGAGCCATTCATTTTGGCCTACATCTAGCACAGGCCTACGTGAGGCACCAGAGAGAACCAGGGCACTACACCTGCAAGTGGGCAGGACACAGTGCTGAAGGCCAGGAGCCTGATCCTGAGCATTATCCCTGTTCCTACCCCCCAATCAGTTACTGCCTGGCTGTAAAGAAATTAAATTCAGGAAGTGCTTTGATGTCCAAAAGGCACAGAGTGTTGCAGTTACGGACCAAGCCAGCTGTCCCCCAGCCAGACATGACTGCACGCTTATCACTGCCCTACGCATCAGCACCTCTCACATCTGCAAACCTGGGCTTTCCACCATCTCTGGCTCCAGAGGACCTCCACTTCAGAGCTCCATGCCATGCAAATTGCATTTCTGGTGACCACTTCCTTGTAAAAAGTGGGTGCCAATAGCAAATTCCCTTTGTTCTGTCAAAAAATCTACCGCCCTGGGACTTGGCCCTTCCCTGTCCTGCACTGCACAGTGCTGACATGGCTGCCTGCAGGGCTGTCTACAGGAGGCTGGTGCTTCCCTCCAGCCAGGGCAGTCAGTCCATGCTGGAGTGTTGCATAACCTGAAATGGAGAGTAGCTGGAGGGAGAGGGAAGGTAGGCAATTCTTGCCCCCCCCTCACTGGCTGGGTGTCTGTCTCCATGACACAGCCAGTGTCAGTGTAAAATACAGCCCTAGGCTTAAGAAAGCTCACCAGGAAGAAGCAGAAGTCCCCTCTGGCCAAGGAACTGCTCCAGCCACTACTATACTGCATGTGAAAAGGTACTTTTCTCACTCTTATAATCCTCTCTTTCACACTGTTTAAAAAAAAAAGTTTGAGAGAAAAAAGTGGGGAGAGAGGGATGCACTCCTGCCCTCACAAGCATTTCTGGCTCCACTTTTTACAGCCTTGATAAAACCCCGGTGACTCTGGGCACTTGACTGAGCAGAGAGTAACGGGATGTTGGCTGCCCTCCTCTGTCTCAGCTCCTTGGCTCAGCATGGTGGTACTCTTGGACTCCATTCCCTTTGCTTTATCACCTCTTACTGAAATTGTATAAGGAGATTAATTGCTGCATACTTATATGTTGCAGTCCTGAAAGGTCAGTGATTCTGCACCAAATATGCAGGAACCAAGCTTTCTGTCCCTATTCTATGTGCTTAATACAGTCCTTTCATAATGGGATAAACATTTGTTTGCTTAGGAACAGCAGTCAGCAAAACATTTATCCCTATTCAAATTTCAGCAAAAACCCAGAAGAAATAATTCCTCATCTTTCTTTTTTTGATTCTTGTTTTATCCTTCTATATTGTTTATCAATGTGTTTATCAACAGCTATTCAGAAATCTTTAAAACTAAGACTATCAAAATTCTTAGACAATGTCATAATGGAAATGCTAATAGAAAAGGATTTATCATTTCCAGCAGTGCTATGTGGGAGTGGCTTCTGCTGCATATGACAAAGAGCCCTGAAATATTTAACACAATCTTAAGAATTAAGTAACACAGTCTCAAAGCCTTTGTTATATGAGAGAAATGATGGCAAGCAGAGTTTAGCCAGTCAGAAAAATCAGTACAAGAAGAATATCACTTTCTTCCTTGCTATTTTGACCCATCTACAAGATAGAATCTTTGTTCTTCTAAATATTTTGTATGGAGAGAAACCGTGCAGTTAAAGTAATATATTGGAAGCTAGTAATATCTGCTAGTTCATATGCATCTGTATCAGGCTCTTTAAAGAATCAGCATGAACCAATTTGGGGAGTTTGAGCATGCTATAAGTCAGGTAATGAGTAATTTTGTGCTGCTGATAGAATAAATATTTTTGTTATCTGTCATTTGTGTCTATATCTTTCTGCAAAATTCATGGGTTTAAAGTAGTAAGTGGGTATATTTTGACAGTATCTTTACTTTTATTAAACTCTCATTACTAGAAATTGCTATTCCTGTCACAAAAAGCATTAGTCTTTCTCTTAAGACCTGTATGAATCATTACACTTACAGATGGGACAGTCATAGTATTCTAGCTCTGACGATCTCTAAATATTCTGTATATCTTTCAAAATGTTGAAGTGTTCACTCGCATTTATTAAAAAATTCTTTAAAGAAAAAGGCTTTGCTACACAAATATTCAGTAGATAAGTCAGCTATCATGTGTGACCTTTCAGTACATGCTTCATTTAACCCAGTGAATCTAGCCTGGCTGGGGGATTCAAAATGGTAACAATATCTGTTAAGGATCCAGAGCACAAATATGTGCTTTGATTCTGCAAAATTCAAAAGAGAAATAAAGGTAAATATGCTACAGGTATGGCAACCTGACTAAAAGCATCTGACTGGATTGCTTTTTCTAAAAATCCAGAGGATAAAATAAATAAAAATTGGTATTGATGCACATGTCAGAATACCAAATGAGGCCCAGTTTTTGAAAACAGAGAAACAGATTTAGGTATAAGGATCTATGTGCAGGAACCATATTCCTACAGATTAAGTTAGACACAGCATAAATGCTGCTTTTACTGCAGACTCAATAGTTTATAAGATTTACAGAATTGCTCCCACTAGCAGAAATTGTTTCTTGGTTTATCTCAGAAACACGTACATTGAAATTTCTGCAGAATTTTACTTAATAAATAAAAATAAATTACTTTTTTTCCCCTTCAGAATTTCTATACCAACTCAAAAACATGAACTAGAATATTCTTATCCCCTGCAAGGAAGCATACACTATGGGTTAAGCCTAAGTCAAAACAAAGTCCTCAAACACATGCTAAAGTTTTACTCTTTGCTTAAGGTTAAGTTCCAGCTGGTAAAAAAAAACAAAAAACAACACACAACAACAAAAAAAACCACACCACACATTACCAGTAGGAAAAATATACTGAGCATTTAACACTTGCCAGCCAAAATTCAGCATCGACTGGCATTTCTGAAAACATTTTGCATTTATGAGAACATACACACCAAAGAAGTTATAGCAGTCCCTGCTCTCTGTAATACTTCCTCACCAGATACAGAATAATTAGGAAATGGCTATTATAAGTCAAATTTTTGTGTGTAACTCCATTTCTATTTAGAGCAGTCTGAGAGGCTTTGCTCTTGCTATGAAAAACATACTCAAGCCATCTCATCACATTTACTGAGAGCTACTGTTGCCAAGAACTAGGCACATAAAGCTCTTTCCTACACAGTCAGGAAGTATCAGGGATCTACATTTTTAGGAGTCGTATCTCTCAGTCTGCTTGAGGCTATGGAAAAAGGAATTGAGGAAACACAACCATAGTAAAAGATAAGAAATTAAGTGATTCAAGATGATGATGGCTAAAGTAGTAATTACTGCTCAGAAAGTCTATGGATGATTTCCTAAATGTTAGAACTTTAGATTGAAAAAAAAACTAAAAGTTAAACATTTTCTGAGAAGATGGTGATTCAGTCCTCAAAGTACCTTTCACAAAGAGCAGTCGAAGCCCCTGCAGAATACATCTCGGAGAGGCAAGGCACATACAACATTTGAGAGAATGAGAGGGACTCAGGTGAATAGGCCGGGCATTGTTTCCCTGGGATATAACACCTCTGAGTGAATAAACAGGGTTTTTTTTAATATGCTGTTTTGAATTAGCCATTGGTCCCAGCACCCTAGAGAGAGGCTTCTACCAGATACCACATTTTGTTTCCAGGCTCCAGCACAGGAGCAAGTTAGGGGTCCCCAAAAGTTCAAGTGCAGGATGGTAACAGGGTTTAGGCATAATGCTGCAGCTTGCAGATGGGGTGAAAGGCTGCTTATTTACAGAGAATGTTTGCAGCTGAAGCTAAAGGTCATCATTCTGTGTTAAATAATTAGGAGTCTTAAAGGTACAGCACAGAAAGGAGGCAGAGGCTGATGTAGGTAATAACATGGTTTGTCGTTATCAGAAAAGGCAGTAGAAAAAGAAAAATCAGCAAGGGAAATGGCAACAGATATGTTTTCCAGGAACACAAGTTATCGTGCATACATGTATATAAGTGTGAGAAAGAAGCTCAAAGTGAGAAGAGACAGATAAAAGCTAATGGGGGGGGGGAGTAATGGGGTGAAAAAAATGAGGCATTGATAGACAAGTGAACTAAAATGTTTGTGTATACATATACACATATAGCGTATATATAAAGTCATCAGCAAAAAAACCTACTAGAAATGAAAGAAATTTTACACATAACTAAGACCACTCATGAAAGATTTGCAAGTAGATGTCAAAGATGGAGACAGCATGGCAAATCCCTGCGGGGTTTGTAAGGTGACGTAAGAGGTCAGAGCTAACTGTCTTCCCTATGTTAGTATTTATCGGTGTAGGAAAAAAGGAAAAGAAATGCGTTAGAATTTGAGAGTGAAATAAGAAAAACATGAGCAAATGAGAAAAAATCCTTAATAAAAGACTGGAAATAGGCCTAAAAAGTAGAAATAGATTAAACAGAAAAAGAAATATGAACCCAAATATAGTAATGTGCTGATATGCTGATAATAATACAGAAAAGGAAGAAGATATATTCTTAAGTGTATATATACACACATATATCATATATATGAGCAATTTGAAATAGAAACATGCTGTTTATTTGATATATTTGAAATATAAACCCATAAAAGTAGAAGAATTTGTAAGTGTTACTTCATGTTTATTGTTAGATATTACTTAGGATACTTGAGCAAAACTTCTGAAAGACTTAAGTTTTGCTCAGTGCTTGGACTTCTCCGGTTTCTCTAAACTGTGTAGTAAAATTATTTCCTTAACAGAAGACAGAGTAATAAATACTTTGATTTGAGATTGATGGCGCTTCCCGCAACAAGGTTTTGCTTGCATAAGCCCATGACTTTAAAAAAGTTGTAATAATTTTCAAGCACAGTCCTGGATTCAGCAGTTCACAATCATGCTCTAAGCAGCAGATATTTGCAGTTAATAATGTTGCCTGTACCATTCTTAGTAGCAATTTTAAGATGTAGCTTTCATCTTGCCCTCTATGAGATAAAGATCTCAGTCATTCTAACGAGAAAATCTTTAAGAGGCTAGAGAATGCAGAAAAAAATGCAAGTCTGCTCACAGTACCAAAGTCAGCTTAACAAAATGCACCTTGAGATTGAACATTGTTTGGAAACACTTGTCTGCAAAGGTGCATCCCATCCTCACAAAGATCTACCATACTGATCACCACAGGGAAATTTCTGTTAGCTGTAAGGTGCTGAATGCTGTTAAAAATACATTGAAGACCGAGCACGACTGTCCTTGGGGATTTTTCCCTTCGCTGGTATGATGAGCAAGAATATTTGCAATAATTGGTGGAATTTTTCTGGCCAGAAGTAGCTATGTATCTCCGATACAATCAACTTACACTTCTTCTATTGCCAACAGAGAAAAAGGTTAATTATGGTAATATACTCTTCCTAAAGTCAACAACTGAAACAGATTCAAAGAATCACACCCTAAAGTAAAAATGCCTCTAAAAGAGCAACTGACATAGTTGCAGAGGTCTGCACTGCAAACATCCAAATTCAAATAAAGATGAAGACCTGCATAGCTGTTTCTTTAGATCTGGAGTACACTGCAGAAAGTCCCACAGACTTAATTGTGTATGTTAAGTAATTAAATTACTTTTTCTGGAGCTCATATCACATGAAATATGGCTAATTCCTATCTTATTTCATCTACATCCAATCTGTCCTCTAAAAAAAAAAAAGCAGTCCTAACTTTTCTCCCTGGCTTCTTTTTATGTGAAAGTCTTTTCACACTTTTCATGCCTCCTATTATTTTCCCTATCCAATTCAGATTTGTATTACAAACCATTTGACTTTATATTTCACCTAAATGATTAATTCCCTACAGTAGAGCTAAAAGTCTAGGCAGAGATAAATAGGTGAATATAATTCACCTCTATTGGTTTGGCAGGAAAAAGATTTATTTTGCATACATATCTATGTGTGAGTGGATTAAAATAAGTTGTTTTGCTAAGTTTATTGATTTCACAGTTTCCAACAACCCGCACTTTAAAATGCAACTAGTAATTTTCAGAGCCTAATTTTAGGCTTTGTAAATGGCCAAAATTTCAGTCTATATGTTCCCCCCCAACAAAACAAGCTATTTTTAGATTTCCTCGACAAAGTACTCAGAATGTACATTTAAATTTCAACTTACATTACAGAAACATAGGTTGCAGCAAACTTGATAGCTCATTGTAGGCTAAGGTTCAGAGCAGATCAGCAAGCATGAGTAGTACAAACTGTAGTATTGTGGGGACGTACTGAAGCAATCAAGGAACTGAGGCCAGTGAGCTATCACTGCCCGCCCATCACCACTATCCATCGTGGCTCATGCTTTCTTTTGCCACACAACCAGATGGCATCAGTGCCCCTAGCCAACCCCTCACTGGAGCAGGACTCCATCCACCCTTGAGAGAAGATCTAAGTCCCAGTAATTTCAGCTAGCTTTCACAGATCTGCAACTCACTTTTTTTTCATTTTGCAATTGTGCTTTCTTCTCTCAGTTCTCCCTGTTCTCAGTCGGATGCTTTTATATATAGTTTTAGAAAACTTTTGAAAAGACAGACAAAATCTGTATTTTTCACAAGAATTTTCCTGTTCAAGTAACACAGCACAGAAATGGGAGGAAAAAAAAACCAAACCCTACAAAGAAATGTTTTTCTTGAGAAAAGGCAAGGGATATATGCCATGGAACATTTGCTTTCAAGCAAATTGTAGGTAAAAAACATGCAGGGGCATGGAGGAAAAAATCAGTGGCAGAAATGTTTGCAGGGAACAAAAGTTCTCCAGAACAGCTTGCTATAAAGTAAAATATCACTTAAAGATCTTCTGTTTCCAAATACTATAATTTCCACAGATACTCTAGAAAGCTTAGATTATCTTTCTTATTATGTAAAATCTGCTATCACCATCTTTCTCTCATATTTTAAGTTGTAATACAGAAAGACACATTGAATTGTCACCATGACTCACCCAAGAAGCTCTTTGACTCATTCTTTTATTAATATCACTTTTTCATCCCATGAAGCATACAGAAAAGGCAACATGCAGGCTGCAGGAATATTTTACCTCTATCTGCATTTAAGTCTTAGTAGCATTCCTATTTTTTCAGGGCTGTATATATTTGGGGGGTGGGGGTGTCACCATTTAATGACTTTAAGAAATGTCCAGTTGAAAATATCTTTGAAGTTTGCTTTCTTTTACTTTATTTGCCTCATTTTCAGCACTTCCCAATGGTCAAAATCAAGTTTGGCTGAGCATGTTTCCTGCAGTCTTCTGGCTTTGGAGACTGTTTTCTGATGCATGTGAGAATCCTTTGACCTTTTAGCTTTAGAAAGCTTCATGATGAATGATTCAAATATTTTTTCTAACCTTCCTTATACAAATACTTCAAAGTTACTACTTGATGGTCAGAGTTTTATCTACAGTGAAAATAAATCATTTATTCTATTTATTGCTATTTCAAGTTTGCTATACTATGCTTTATGGGAAAAAAAAGGAAAGATCAGCTATGACCTGGTTGCCAGTAGCTACCTATCTACAATACACCTGTAAAAAAGCTCTAGCTGTTCCTGACAAGCAGGGTTTCTGAAAGTTTAAATAAAAAAAAGAGTATGAAAAAAAATGAGAACACTTTAGAAAGCCAATTCTGCTCTGATTTGCACCAGAGGCAGAGCTACCATAATATATAATGCTGGAAGATGAGGGCATATGGGTCCCCTTAGACCCATGACCCAAGCTGAACTGAGTCTCTTTTTGCAATTCATAGGCACATTTAGAAGGCTTCATTGAGGCCAGATAGCAATTTCTTGATAAGGCAGCAAGTCTGTTGCAATGATTCTGCCATAGTATTTTCTGTAGAGTCATGCTCTGCCTTGGGATGAATCACTGGCCTTCTTGGAGTGTATTTAGAATTTGCTTTGGATTGGACTTTGCACAGGTTTGGTTAAAGAAACAATGGATTCAAGGCAACACAAACAGACAAGCTGAAGATACAAAGACTGAATTTACTTTCCTTATTTTTGCGTAGTACCTCAAAGGAAATTATACATTAGCCAGATGAATTTTTTTACCCTTAATCCATAGCAGTGCTCCTTTAAACTAGTCCAGAAGAGAATAATTTTTTCAGATTTTTCATCTACAGGCAGTTGTCTCACATAGGGCTTCATCTTGCAGTTAACAGACAATCCTGCATTTCCAGAAGCATCACCCTGCCACCTGTGCACCAGCTGCATACTGAAAAAGAGACAGTGCTCTTTTTTTATCTCTTCTGGACTACTAGGAATCACTTTGATTCTTTACCAAGACATAGCAAAACAAGAATTATCCTAACTCCATTTCCTTAATGATAGCCCCTAAGGACCATTAAAGTGGTACAGAATTAGTGGACTACAAAATCAAAGTAGGGTGTTAGAGCTGAAGTACAAAGCCAGTAGGCAGTTGTGGGTTTGCAGCCATCCGTCACCATGGAGAAAACACTGAGGCTCCCATACAGGTTGTCTCTCATTCTTGCTGCTTGGGTGTAGCACACAAAAGGAGAGGTGGAATAAGGGAGGTGCTCGCATAGTTATTTTAGTCTCTTTCCTCTTCCAGAATGTTTATCTACTATTCTAACAAATATCCACACAGTCTAAGACAGGAAAATTTTCAGGTTTTGACACAGAATAGAGAACTGACATGAAGAAACTGGCAGCTTCAGCCTGTAATGATTCTCATTGTATGAATTGTTAAAACCATAATATTAGCTTCATGAGGTTTACAAGTCAGAAGATTCTATATATTTTACTTTTCTGACAGTTGCAGTAGAAACAGCTCCTGCTGGATATTGAAGGAAATTTATAGAGCAGATGCAAAACACATTGCAAATAATACTATCATAGAAAAAGTTTAGGTTGGAAAACAGCTCTGGAGGTCAAGTTGTTCAACTTCCTGCTCAAAGTAGGGCTAACTTCAAAGCAGAATAAGGTTGCTTAGACCTTGCCTGCAGAGCCTTTGTACCTACACACAGTTGGTAGATACCATTTGATTCTGAAAGTCTTCAAGGATGGAGAACCCACAACCTGAGAAATTTCATTGCTTAACCCACTCTCATTGTAAAACTCAGTCTCATTAGATGATGAAGCAGTGTTTTCCCTGCATGTTATTTCCATTGTTACAGTAACAAAGGAACACAAAAAGCATCAGAGCAAATTACAGTGAGAAAAAATAAATTAATATTGCTAATGATCAAAATACTATGTACCTTGGGGCTAGTGTGCAAGGCCAAAATTGTTGCCCCAATGTACTCTTAAGTTTGCCTGATAATGGAACACATGCACCATACAAATGCCAGTAGAATCATGTGCCAGCCACTTTGTGGTGAGAAAGCAGATAACTTGAAATTTCCTGAAGAAAAAAAAAGTCTAATAATTTTGGTAACATTATCAATGGAAACCTCCACTACAGATGATCAGCCTTTCCTCGGATGTCTTTTGGGGCTGAAGGAAATCTTTCTTATTTACATTCTTTCATTTTATAGACAGGGGATTCTCTGAATAGCAATGAAAAGAAAGCCTCTTTCTCTAATCAGTTTCTCCGGTTCACTCCAGAAACAAGCAAGGTAGATACATCCAGCGTCTATTGCTACATTTCCCTTTGCATTCCATTTTCTTCCAACTATTCCTTAATATCTTAGAGCCTTTTGACTGTCTCAGTTATATTAAGCAAACTACTCCCAGAATCTGATCTTTAGCAATCATAAATGATCTGGGAAAGACAGTAAGTAATGTTTTTTAAAAAAATTGCAAATAATAAAATGTATTTTAATACAATGCCTGGAAAGAGCTGTAATAGCATCTGGTGGCAATCTTGAGTACCCGCATAAGAAATGACACACAGAAAATCTCATATCAAGAAAAAAACCATCCATAACTATATTATCTGTAACTAGTATTATCTCTTAAAAAGGAGACATAGAAAACATTAGTGATAGTTCTCTGAAGCATTAGCTCAAGGTCCAGCAGTAATTAATAAACATTTCTAATGTACTAACTACTTAGGTATGGGAAGATGTGTTAAGAATCGTACTCTTACACGTTTTTTTTCCCCCCTACAACGTGCATTATCAACCACTTCAAGACAAGATTATTTCTAATTGGGTTTTGGCCTGGTTCAGGTCTCAGGGCAAGATGCAAACCCAGATTACATGGGATGTGCAAGTGAAGAGGGAGTGGGGCTGTTTGACCAGGCAGGAGTGACAATAGCACCAACGAATATTATTGGGAAAAGAACACATAAGCAATCTTTATCTCCTCAGTAGAAACTGCAATGTTGTAATGTTCTGTCTGCTTCAAGGGATGTTTACCAAAAATCCCAATAGTTCATGCTATTCCTCTTCTAAGAGAAGTAAAAAAAGGAAAGAAAGGTGAGAAGCAAGTGAATCTGATTTCTCTTTCTGTCAAGTCTGCTTATCTTCTTTTCCTCCATACCTCTCAACTTCAACCTCTACCTATAACACAGTCCTTCAAAGGTGGCAAAGTGATCCAAGCAAGGCAGGTGACCTTGGGTGGGTCACAGGAGCAGGCCACAGAGGTTACCTACACTACGGGGCTGGTGCAGTCTACAGGAGGTCCCACAGTCTGGTCTTCTGACTATCCCAAGCAGAGATTGTGCTCCATCTCTGAGCTTCTTCCCAGGCTGTGTTACTCCCTTCCCTTTGCATATAGTAGCCTAACAACAGGACAAGCTGAAGCCATGTAGGTGACATTCTTGCCAATAAATTCAATGGCTAAACCATTGTGGTGTTCAGGCAAAAAAAAAAAATTAGACTTGATTAGCTAAGGCAACCACTTGGTTTCCTGGTCTTCATTTTCTCTACCTGAAAAAATGAGAGAAACAGTCTTTCATAGGCTGACAACTAACCTTTACATTTCCATGCCCTTTTTAATTACCTCATGTCCCATTTATGTCCATGTTGAAACCATGTACCTGAACAAGAAGCTGCAGAAATAAAGTACAAATGCAGGGCACCAAATAAGTGTGGCTGAAGTAAAACTGGATAAAAAAGTCTCAACTTGTGTTGGTAAAAAAAATCAGAAAGGTTCCTGCCTCTTATAACCTTTATATTGGAAATTGCACTGAAGCTTCAGCTGCATAAAGGTTATTGACAATTCTTCCACTGGTGATATTGAAAAAGAGTTAAACTTCAGACTCCTGGCTGCAACTGCCATTTTATGGGTTTGGTGCTTTTAGTCTATTTTAAGTGTATTACATGATGTGCAACTCAAGGGACTCCACAAAATTTATCTGGAATTTGATTTGCATTGTTTTGTGTCATTTAAAAGTTGAAACAATTAAATGCTTGCAGCTTATATTTAGAACTAAAGGTCCTTTATTATAAAACGTTTAAATTGCTTCCATTGCTTCCTCTGTATTCATTGGTTGCTTTTTTTCTACAGCATAATCAATCAGGTAACACCATTATTCTTTTTTCAGTGACTTTTCTGTTACATTAGAGCTGTTACACTATCTTTTTCTCAGTATATTTCTTACATGTACAGTGCTTAGCTTTGCTTTACTGTGTTGAAATATGAAAGTCAGGAGAATAATTAAGTGCCCAGTAAGCATGTTAGATCTTTCTAGGTCCTGAATTTATCTGGTTTACATTAATACAGTTCTGTGGCAGTTCTATCTATAATGATTTAAATTACCTCATAGACTTCATAAATATTTTCATAAACATCCAAAATATTTTACAGTCTAAAAATAAAGGCTAAAGTTCTAGTCTCCTTCCAGAATTACACTTGTCAAGTCTCATCAGACTCTTGCAGAAGTGCTCAGAGCACAATTCCGACAAGCAGAGCGGGCTATTTCTTACAGATGATGGGCCATGCTGCACTTTTCAGTCAGTTTTCTAGTTTTATTGCAAGCATTGGGTTTTGTTCCACTAAGTCCCTGGTTAAATCTCTGTGAAGGTCACCTTCAAAATTAGGATACTAGAAAGCTGAAAGGGGATCAGCCCCACAGGACTGCAGAGGCTTCCAAATGGTGTTTTTCATATGAATGGGTTCTGTCTGACCACAATTTTTGTTCCACATTTAATGAAGTCATACAAGTGCCCAAAGAAAATAAACTGTGGACCAATAGCCAAAATCCTGACAATAATACAAATTAGTAATCAGATGAAAGTTCTTTAAACTCTGGCAAATGCATCAAATTGGGTAGCTACAGATATGCCTAATTTCTCAAATAA
Source organism: Aramus guarauna (assembly GCA_013400195.1). NCBI lineage: Eukaryota > Metazoa > Chordata > Aves > Gruiformes > Aramidae > Aramus > Aramus guarauna. Next base: position 2,701,608 of record VXBL01010368.1, read on the forward strand.
ATTTGTAAGAAGGGAGGGGAAAACAGATTATCATATTATTCATAAATCTGAGTTCACCCTGATTTACAGAAACAATTTTCTCCTGAGCGCTAGTAATTTTGGAGGAAGTGCTATTAATTAATTATTCAAAGATATTTTAGGAAAATAAAATATACCAAAGTAACTTGGGTAATTTTTGTTAATGAAGCTAGAATATTCTTAAGGAAGCATGATCTAACAATTCTAAACACTATTTAATGTAAGTCAACTACTTTGAATACTGATCTTGTACTAACTTCCACAGAAGAATAAAAGATACAACTTCTGAAAATACTGGGGAAAGAATTACAATTATTCATTAAATATTCCTATACTAGGGAAGCCCTAATTTGAATCATAATCAGCAAAGAAGTTGGATCTACAGGCTTGATTCCTCAGAGAACTGGCAGGTCTTCTATCAATGTATGGATGTAAGCGCAAAATAAAACTACACACTGCACAATTCTGTGAGCAAGAGAAATTCTATAAAGTTTGAATTATACTTTCTATAACTGTGGCTACAAGGAGTCATTCTGTGGGTGTCTGCCTCTAAAAATATTCTTCATTGAAAGCTGAGACAAGGAAAAGGTTGATTAATAACAAAAGCTTCCAGAACTCTTCAGCATGCAAGTTATACCCAAGATACTATGACTTCCTCTATACTGATCTGAGTACAAAGTCAGATTGTAAATCCTAGGTACAAGATAATACATTTTATACCACAGGTAGCATATGATTCTGCCAATATACAATCAGTGTTGTTAAACTAAAAATATGCAAATGTAGTAACAGTATAAGGTTATATCCAAACAATATAAAGTCTATCTACATTTCTGCATTTCCCTCTCATGCTTTAAAAGCCAATCAAGTGAGTTTACTACCTTTTCTTTAGACATACATAGAGCTTATTTTATCCTTTATTTTTGTAATACCTCAGTCTTGTACTGAGGTATCAATGCAGATAAAGCAGAGCAACCGCTTTCTGCAGAAGCGTAGTGAGGAAGTAAACATTGTCCACCACACAGAACATCCTTGTCTACTTCAGAAGTATGGCAATATGCAACAGTACATGCTTGAAGGAGGTCAAAGAAAGCTGGCACAAATAGCTGTGCATCTCCTAAGGTTTTCTCTGTAAAAACAGGTACTACAGCTATAATTAGGGCAGGTCTGTTATTTAACTCTGACTTTCCCTGCTACATCACTTTGAATGAAATAAAGAGAAAACACAAAATGACATGATCAATTACATTTGCAACACACATTTGGCACCTTTACAAAGCTAAGTATGCTCTTGGTGGATGACCACCTCTCAAGAAATCACATGTGGCTACTACTAGCAATGCCCAATCATATTAAAAAAAAGACAGATCCTGTGCTATTATAACATTTGTTGGGTTAAGACTACCCTACTCAACTGCTTAGTCCCCCCCAAACAACATCTGCTACAGGTAAAGGTGGATTTTCTTCATAAAGCTTATTTAGATATACTACAAGTGATTGTAATATCTCTTGATGTCCCCCACATCTTTAGTTCTGTAAGATTTACAGAACTGCACCATCACATCTATTGCAAACCAATTTCTCAGGGACAGTCCCTACTGGCTTCTAGACAGAAGGGGGAAAGCAAAACAAAAAAACCAGACTGAGACTGTATTCCTTCCCCACCACAAGCCTTACAACTTCCCAAACGACCCTTAACAGATCATCATTTTCATCCCATTTGTTAAAAATTTTTGCTGTTATTCCTCCTGTTGGTTTAATAAGCAACCAAAAACACTACTTAAAAAAATATGTTTCCTATCTATATCAAAAGAAAACAGAACATGCCTAGGAGCCAATACCTAAACTAATCAGATGAGAGTACTCCTTCACAAAACGACATGGTGAGTACCCTCTCTTCTTTCCCCCTTTTTGTCTACTGAGAAGCTCCAAAGATACCAATGACAACATAAGGTAACTCTTTTCCATCAGGACTTAGAGGACATAGATAACTGCTTAGAAGCATAGAATCATCTAGGTTGGAAAAGACCTTTAAGATCATCAAGTCCAACCGCTAACCTAACCTTGCCATCCCAGCTTGTGCTGAGACACACTGTCCCCCTCGCCCACTACAGGCAACGGCAGCCATCATAGCTGGCAAGAAACAAGAGAAGAAATAGGGTTTACTGTTCTGTCATGGGGTTCATTCCCCCCACCCCCAACACACAGTTGACAAGATAAAGTTTGAGACTTCTGAATGTGACATATTGCTGCTGTTGTAACTCTTCTTCTATTTTTGCGCTACAACTAGCAAATAGTTTGAGGGGAAGATACCTAGTCTTACTCATGCAGCCAGAGATTGAGTTAATTTTCTTTCTTTGTTTCCTTACAAAGGAAAGAAAAGTTCCACAGTGGGGGTGGAAAGTACAGTTTCTATATCTACATTTAGCCATAAAAAAAATCTGCAATATTGGAATTTAATAGCTTATGAAACATAAGGAAAAAACACACAGAAAAGCTTATGAAAACCCTTCAGCAACACATCTTTACTGTGCATAATTTAGTTCCTTCCAGTAAAGCCCTTTTTCATGTATATTTTAGACACCATTCTGCATGTGTTAGATGCGTACAGATGTGTCCCATTCTGTTTTAAACCTTTCTGATAAAAACAAAAGGAGAAAAAAGGAGAAAGAGAGGCTAAAAGTCCCATAACTGAACAAAACTGGTAACACACAAAAAGGAAAAGCTAAAACAGTAAAGAAAATTTTGTAGGCAGAAGTCTAAGATTAGATGAGACTGCATCTTCAATTATATGAAGACATGTAGTAAGATTGTGTATTTTGTTGAGAAATGGTATTTCTAATGTTTCTACCCCTAAAGAAAAATGTACCCCTTGAGCTGATCCTACAATATCAGCAGCCATCTACAAGACATTAACCCTTGTAAACAAGTAAGGGGACACAGCATATGAACTAAAAAGTTTCTCAAAGACTGAAATGCACCACAAGTCTCTTCTCCAGGCTGAACAAACCCCAACTCTCTCAGTTTTTGTTCACAGGAGAGGTACTCCAGCCCTCTGATCATTTTTGTGGCCCTCATCTGGACCTGCTTTTACAGGTCCATGTCTGTCTTGTACTAGGCGTCCAGGAGCTGGATATAGTACTCCATATAGGGTCCCACAAGAACAGAGTACAGAGGGAGAATCACCTCCCTCAACCTGCTGGCCACGCTTCTTTTTATGCAGCTGAGGATACAATTGGTTTTCTGGGCAGCAAATACATCATTGCCAGCTCATGTCCAATTTTTCATCTACCAATACCCCCAAGCTCTTCTCTGCAGGGCTGCTCTCAATTCATTCATCACTCAGTCTTTACTGGTACTGGGAATTGCCCTGACCCAGGTGCAGGACCTTGTACTTGGTCTGATGAACTTGTACTTGAACCTGATAAATTTTTCTCATAGCCCCAACTTTTCCAGCCTGTCAAGGTCCCTCTGGATGGCATCCCTTCCCTCTAGCGTATGCACTGCACCACTCAGCTTGGTGTCAGGTTGTGTATTCATGTTCTGCAAAATACATAAGTTACACTAAACATTGCTTTTGTACCTGTGTGGTTCCAAATTGGTCTGGCTATGCCTTCAGCAGGTGCAAGCAGGCTATTTTATAAGCTTAGAGGTATAGATGCAATTAAGAGGACTGCAGACTAAGCCTAGTCATCAGGCCTCAGCAGCAGTTACGCATGCATTGTCAACCTTAATTTAATGTCCTGGGGGAATAAGAGAACACTGATTGCTCTCCTATGTGAATAGCCCAGGTAGCTCGTTAATGGAGCTGCACTGCCTGTTTTGTCACACTGCTCACAGTACCTTAGGCAACAGTGACAAGAATAAAACTTAAGAAAAACAAACAATTCAGAGAACCTGCCAAAAAACATTACTGTGACTTGTGCGGGGCTGTATCCCATCACTATCAACCATCAGAGCTCACATCTGACATAAAAAAGGCCAGTAAGTTGGCATGTATCTCAGCCTGGTGAGCTGTCAAGGGCATCAAAATCTTTCTGATGCCTCACAATGTAGGTGACCCTGAGAGGAGAAAAAAGGAAATTGGATAACTAATGGTAAAGGACTAAATCTTAAAAAAAAATAAAACAAAAATAGATGTAAAACAGTAGGTGAAATTGAGGGGATACTACTTGAATCTTAATTCTTATGTTTCCCACACAGCCATATTTATTGTAGCTGAACTGTGAGAAAAATCCGTGAGACCACACTGCTAGCAGCTGCTATTAAGCTACTGCACCAAGTCTATAATCATAATCCATCAAGTAATACAAGGTAATTTATTGTACACTCAGTGCATAGTGTTGCTGCATTTTCTTCTAGAAATAGCGTTGGCTCATTTGGGCAACATATTCTACTTTTGATTAAATTAACTGCTTGGGACCTGCTTGATGTGAGAGTTTGAAAAGACAGCAATTGCCAACCTGGGTTGCTCATCAAAAGCTGGCATTTAGAAAAAAAAAGTTCATTCATTGTATGAGAAGCTTTCTGCTCTGTGAAGAGCTGTGGTACACAGCACTGCAGCTTGCCGTGATCGTCATTCAGCAAAGACACAAAGATAATGTGCTAAGACGGAGGAATTTTAATTACACCAAACTCAGCTTTAAGGTGTCCGTTTCTTGTATTTTCATCCAGGAGAAACAGAAAGAGCAAGCACTGTAAACAATAACAAAAACTTTCATAATAAAACTTCTGAGGAACTTTGAAGGCCAACATTTTGTAAATTATAGCTGCTCAGAAGCAGGCCACCCTTTGACATTAATTATTTCATTTTATTGTTCACTGATACACTTGGAGGATGATTAGGCCTTCTAATCAATTTGGTAATCACTAGGATTAATTTCCTCTCTTGCCCCATGAACTGCTTTTGTAGAAATATTAATGACTGCCAGTGGTGGAAGCATTCTGCTCTCATATTAAAAACTCAGGTTATAGGGTAGCAGCTGAGGTAGACCAGAACAGGTATATGTAATTTCATAATAATTATAGATTATAATTACAGCACTATTATTGCACTGTTCTATAAATTTTCACATAGCTTAATGTAATTGCAGATTACACCACAACCTCTGTAGGTATGCTCATGGAAGTAACTTTACTCATTCAAGTATTTCAACGTTTGAGAACTTAAATACATGCAAGACTATACAGGACTGAGACCAAAGAGCCTCAGTCTATATGTACTGTGAGCCTGGAAAAGACTCTTTATCTGGAGATTAGGGAATAGCAATAGGTCTGTCAAAAATAAACAGGCTGTCCTTTTAAGAAGTGTGACTACAACAATTATAAACAGAAAGTCAAAACAATGAGAGAAATTAACTTCTAACTGTGCTGTGGCAAAGGTTACGTCATCATTTTACTTCTGTGTGTTCTGATCTGAGGGTGTTTGTGTCACATATGCATAATTTAAGTTAGAATAAGACAATATGGCAAGTATCTACTGCAAGTAAATTAAGATAAGAATTTAATTCAAATTTCACCATCACATACACAAAAATCTAGCATATCAAAGGAAGCCATCTATGTTGTGGGGGTTGATTACTGAATTTTAATTTTTATCTCTTTTAAGAGGGGTGATGAACTTATTCAGTATCCCCTGTACAATATTCTGGTCTCAGTTACCTATGTTAACCCCATTAAGTGAAACTTGCTAACTTCATCAATTAGGGTATGGACTTAGAAAGGTTTAAATCAGATGAGAGTATTGATTTCTAATTTTTCCACTAAGGGTTCACTGAAAAAAGGTGTTATCTATGTTTACAGAAATAAATGGTTGGAGCAAGTCCTTATATGTCAGGAAGGTAACATATGCTCTCCTATAGGAGAAATCTCTTAGCAAGAAGCAATTACAAATTACTGAAAAACACATGCAAAAGCAGCTCATTGTCATGTCGCTATTCTTACAACAGCTGCAGATGTAGCCAATGGAAACAGGTACGGCTCAGCCTGCCTCAAAGGCAGCATTTGCTTTAGGATATATTAACAAGAGAGCTAGAAAACTAACAAAAAAGAAACCACTCCTGGCTTAGTGCCATGTATGTCAATGACTTTTACAGAAAGCAGCAGCTGAGAGAGAAAGAATCCCATATCCAATTTATCACAAGGAAGAAATGTGAGAGAACAGAATACGTTTTAAAAGATTCATTTGACCAGCATCATGTTTTAATTAAAGAAAATAAGACAGACCGTAGCAACATACAGCACTCATTACACACCTCATAGCTCAGAGGAATTACTAAATGTGCAAATCAATACCTGTCTGCCTTCACAGAACAATGCAGGTGGCTTGACAGGGAGTTAAAGTGCTTTCCATAATGAGCACAGCAGAGCCATTGACACTTTACTTTGAGAGTTAAAGCTATTTCAGGAGTTCTGACCAGAAACTTCTTTGCAGCAGTAAAGAAAAAAAAAATTGTTCATCTCTCCATTCAATAAAGATGAGGTGTAAAATTTTCCTTATCAGCCCTACAAACCCCTAACTTCCCCAACAAAATCTGGGAGTAGAACTAATTATGAACAGTTTAGCTTTCCATACTCATCTCTGGAAACCTGACACAATCAAGATGCATTGGATTACTGAGCAAAATCTGTAAGTCATAAGCCATGACTCCAATGCACCTGTGTTGATCCTCCACCTATGCACACTATGCACTCACAACAGATCCAACCCCTTTCCAGACCAGCCGGATTCACTGTTCGGTTACACTACTCAAGCTTAGTGCTCTTGTAACAGCTAATCAGACAAATGTGCCATACTATCACATTAAAAGGTACAGAATGGAGGCAAAATCCTCCTGTAAAAACATGAAAACCTCTTTCTGAACAGACTTCTACTACTGGTTATCCAAGCACTGAACTCGGAGCTTATGCACAAGTCCAAGACCTTAGACTGTATTTCTGAATGTATCCGCTCCTACACATTTTAAGTTACTAGAGTAAATAGGATACACTCTAAATCACAGTTTTAAAAAAAAAGCAAGCAAACCAGCAAACCACTGCCCTCCAAATAGAAAATAATTCCTCTTTTCCACAACTGGTAACAGTAGAAACTGGGAGAATTAGACAACACAGGTAAGTGAATGATATAATGGAGAGAGTAGTTTTTATTCTTAAACCCTTGCTTATAACATAAACTAGAATTTCAGTAAATAGTAATCCATGATACTTGGATTCATAATTTGTTTCCTCCCAAGTCTCTTATATTCCCCTCTTTTTTTTTGTTTGGTTTTTTTTTTTTTAGTAATTAAGGAGGTCTAGAACAAATCAAAGCAAGCTACAGATAATTATTTCAGTAAAACATACAACTGGGACTGTCAAGGGCTGAGATTAGGAAAAACAAACTATGTCCCCAGCAGTCATAATGACTATTCACTCATCTGTTAAATATCTGCCATCCAGAGGGACCCTGACAGGCTTGAGAGGTGGGATCATGCAAAGCTCACAAAGTTGCCAAGTGCAAGGTCCTGCACCTGGGTCAGGGCAATCCCAAGCACAACTACACACTGGGCAGAGAATAGATTGAGAGCAACCCTGAGGAGGAGGACTTGGGGGTATTGGTGGATGAGAAGCTCAACATGACCAGGAAATGTGCATTTGAAGCCCTGAAAGCCAACCACATCCTGGGCTGCATCAAAAGAAGCATGACCAAGCATGGTCAAGAGAAGTGATTTTCCCTCTTTGCTCTCGTGAGACCCCACCTGGGGTACTGCGTCCAGCTCTGGAGGCCCCAGTAGAAGAGGGACATGGAGCTGTTGGATCGAGTCCAGAGGAGAGCCACAAAGCTGATCAGAGGGCTGGAGCACCTCTGCTATGAAGACAGGCTGAGAGAGTTGGGATTCTTCAGCCTGAAGAGCAGAAGGCTCTGGGGAGACCTTATAGCAGCCTTCCAGTAGGACCTAAAGGGGCCTCACAGGAAAGCTGCAGAGGGACTCTTTACAAGGGTCTGTAGTGATAGGACAAGGGGTAATGGCTTTAAACTGAGGATGTGTAGATTTAGATTAGATGTTAGAAAGAAATTCTTTACTGTGAGAAAGGGTGGTGAGGCACTGGAACAGGTTGCCGAGAGAGGTTGTAGATGCCCCATGCCTGGAAGTGTTCAAGGCCAGGTTGGATGGGGCTTTGGGCCACCTAGTCTAGTAGAGGGTGTCCCTGCCCATGGCAGGGGGGTTGGAACCAGATGATCTTTAAGATCCCTTCCAATGCAAATCATTCTGTAATTCTATGTTTCTATATTGTCAAGTTCTGCCTTCTTTAAGCCTCAGTGACAGTTGAATGATAATGACATGTCAACAGGGTGACTTGTAGAAAGACATATCCTTTCTGTCCAGTCCTTGAGCCCATCAGATACAAGTCAGCTTTAACCCAGAAGCTACATAACCATGCCAACAGAGCACTAAAGGTGAACATAGCATACCCTTCTTCTTAACAAGGTGCATTATTTTTACCTCAGGCTTTCCCTCATGTTAATACAGCCTTTGGCTACCTCATTTGTCTTTTTTCGTTTTGCAGGAGAGGATGCATAACTGCTGGTCTCAGATTGACACACCCTAAGACATTTCTTGCTCGAGTAGTTTCTTCCAGTTGTTAACTAGCCNATTTGAAGCCCTGAAAGCCAACCACATCCTGGGCTGCATCAAAAGAAGCATGACCAAGCATGGTCAAGAGAAGTGATTTTCCCTCTTTGCTCTCGTGAGACCCCACCTGGGGTACTGCGTCCAGCTCTGGAGGCCCCAGTAGAAGAGGGACATGGAGCTGTTGGATCGAGTCCAGAGGAGAGCCACAAAGCTGATCAGAGGGCTGGAGCACCTCTGCTATGAAGACAGGCTGAGAGAGTTGGGATTCTTCAGCCTGAAGAGCAGAAGGCTCTGGGGAGACCTTATAGCAGCCTTCCAGTAGGACCTAAAGGGGCCTTACAGGAAAGCTGCAGAGGGACTGTTTACAAGGGTCTGTAGTGATAGGACAAGGGGTAATGGCTTTAAACTGAGGATGTGTAGATTTAGATTAGATGTTAGAAAGAAATTCTTTACTGTGAGAAAGGGTGGTGAGGCACTGGAACAGGTTGCCGAGAGAGGTTGTAGATGCCCCATGCCTGGAAGTGTTCAAGGCCAGGTTGGATGGGGCTTTGGGCCACCTAGTCTAGTAGAGGGTGTCCCTGCCCATGGCAGGGGGGTTGGAACCAGATGATCTTTAAGATCCCTTCCAATGCAAATCATTCTGTAATTCTATGTTTCTATATTGTCAAGTTCTGCCTTCTTTAAGCCTCAGTGACAGTTGAATGATAATGACATGTCAACAGGGTGACTTGTAGAAAGACATATCCTTTCTGTCCAGTCCTTGAGCCCATCAGATACAAGTCAGCTTTAACCCAGAAGCTACATAACCATGCCAACAGAGCACTAAGGTGAACATAGCATACCCTTCTTCTTAACAAGGTGCATTATTTTTACCTCAGGCTTTCCCTCATGTTAATACAGCCTTTGGCTACCTCATTTGTCTTTTTTTGTTTTGCAGGAGAGGATGCATAACTGCTGGTCTCAGATTGACACACCCTAAGACATTTCTTGCTCGAGTAGTTTCTTCCAGTTGTTAACTAGCCTAGATCCACTGCCTCTGAACAATATTTGTTGTTTAGGGTGTCTACCGATTTCATTATCAGCAGTTCCAGGAACAAGCTTTAATAACATTTTGAACATTCCTCTGGTACAAAGAGCCAACCCTGTACAAGTTTTCTTGACAAGAGTACCAATACCCATGTAAAGAGAGAAAAAGAACATATGTGTAATCTTACCAAGATACTGTTAATTAGAAAATTTCCATAAGCAATATTTTAATATAGCAAAACCCATTTAATTTCACAATTTTGTTTAATTTCCCCTAAGAAGGAAGAGTAACCATGAGATTTCTGAAATGTGCCTGGATAACTAGTGAAGTACAGTATAGAATTTAGTTAGGATAAAACACAGCATATACTGTCAATATTCACACAGAAATGCTTCAGACTCCGCATGTTGCTAAGCCTGAAAGAATGCTGTTTGCCAAAGTTATTGACAACTGTAGTTTCAAAACGAGTGCATTTAAAAGTGAGACCACAGAATCATCAGGGAATGGCTAAGGTTGGAAGAGACTACTGCAAGTCATCTGGTCTAAACTCCCTGCTCAAGCAGGGCCACCTACAGCTGGTTGCCCAGGACCATGTCCAGACAGCTTTTGAATGTCTCCAAACAGGGAGACTCCACAACCTCCCTAGGCAACCTGTGCCAGCAGTCACTCACCCTCATGGACAGTGGACCAAGACTCACACAAACAATACTTCCTTGCCCCAACATTTACAGCTGTGGTTGACAAAAAAAACCAACACCCTTGTAAGATGTATTATTTACTTGAAATATTCCATCTTGCCACAAGTCCCTGTTTATCCAGTTTAACCATGTTACCACTGTTGAGAACATGTAATCCTTTGGGAGGCATCAGTGGGCATGCATTTGATGCTGTCATTGACCCGTGCCATTTTGTTGCATGCTTCTAATTTGCCCCTCCATTTCTCTTGGTCCTAACTTATACTGTTTAGATTTTCCTTGTTTGTTTCTTGGATATATTGAAGCTTTCAGGATTCCAGTACTCATCTTTGACATGAAGGTAGGATTCATCTTCCAAAATTCAGCTAAAACACTGGTATCTGAATAATTTCTTTAATGGGTCATCAGTTAATAGCTGAAAAATTTTGGTGTTTATTATTTTTTCCATCTTTTATTTGTCAAATTCCTGTATCTGTATGTTTATTACTTCCTTGGTTACTTGTTATTCCTTTTATACTCCATAGTCTTTAACCAGGTAATTTAATGAAGCAGATGCTCTCATGTTCCAAATATCATTACAGATTTCATCAGAAAACACCCAGCTTAAAAACAATTTCCTTAACTTTCCATCTGTAGCAAACCCAAGAGACATGAGAATTGGAGCCAAAAAAAAACCCAAAAAGCAAAAGTTAATCAAAAAGTAACCAAATCTAGAGAGTACAACATTTTTAAACTAGCAAACAGAATGGGAAGGAGGATAAGATACTTGAAACCTGAGGTAACTTGTAATGCTATTTCATTTAGAGTACCTTTTGTACAACTGTTATTGCTGAATTGTAACTGAATTGTGTTTAGTTTGACAAATTAAGGGAAAAAAAGTGTCAGAAATCTCCAAAACAAGGAAACATTTGTCAGCAAAAATTCTATTCAGAGCTAGAATAATGTAATAAGCAATAAAAACCAACACACTAATTTTTGCAGGAGTAAGAAATAGAGAGTAGCTCAGCATTTACTATGCAACAGCTTGAAAGGAATTTGGGTTACTGGGGAATTTAGTTGCTAAAAATGCAAATCAGCTTCTCATTTTCCCAAAACAGATAGTTGAAATTTGTGTAAATTTTATACATGGCTAATTTAGATGAGATCTCAAAAGCTTTTTATCCATTACCCATTTATGATAAAATTACACTGTTGTTTCCATAAAATATATCCATTTCTCCACACTGTTGCTTTCATTAACACCTGACTTTGAAAAATGTTTCATATCAAATTGTAAGAGACATAACAATTTTCTGCCATCTTCCTCTATATAATCAGAAAACACCTGTTAAATACATGGAGCATTCTTCTCTATCCAGAGGAGAACAGTACTGCTTTTCTGTGAATCACATGAATTAATGTGGGAGGAGTTTATTTACAGCTTTTAACATCTGAGCTGCCACCATGTTAATGTACCAGCTCACATGTTAACATACCAGTTCATACCTGTCTGCGCTGATAAGCCACCAATTACTAGTTCATTTGACACTATTTTTGCTATCTTTGTCTATTCTACAATAGATGGGTTTGATAACTACAATTTTCCCTGATCATAGGTGATTTAAGTATAAATTCTTTCTAAAGGCAAAAATATTTACTGGTTATTTTGAAAGAAAAATTATGAAAACTATTCCACTGATCCTAAGGAATTAAAAAATAGCATGGGTTTCACAAATGCATGGAGTTCCAGGTACATGGAGTTCTTCATCTACTTGGAGCTTTAATAGGGTAAAGGTTTCTCTTTTTTCTTTCTACCAAACCACTTTTAAATACTATTACACTTAATAAAAACAATTTCTTTTAGTAAATCAGCAAGAGAAAAAAAATACTTGAAAGGATCTGGAGGACATCCAATCTACCATTACTCTGTCGTAGCTGAACAATGACTTTGAAAGTTAATTTATGTTCAAATAGTTTTAACTTAGTACCAGAAAAGAGCTAGGTTTACAATAACATGCTGTTATTACTCCCCTCTTCTATTGATTTATAGCCTTCAGAGGACAGAAGTGTGCCAGATATGATTATTTCACTGACCACGTTCCAAGAACCTAAAACTGCCAGCAGTCCAAAAGATACAAGTTGAGACACATGACTGAGTTCACAAACCAGCTCTACCTAATAAAATGCTTCCAGATGTTTGTGTAATTTGTAGAAAAATATTCCAACTGCTCCTCCAAATTTTAGCAAATTAATCCTTTCTATACTAAGATAGGAATAATTATGATGGCCAAGAGGCTTTATGCCAAAGAAAAGCTCGGATTCAAACAGAGAAAATCACAACTCTAAAAGGTAATTACCAGCTACTGTGCAGTGCTAACGTGCTTCCCTGTTATTCATATCCAGAAAAGCTTCACTTTCCCAGAAGTCTAACACAATTGCATCTTCTCTATGCTCAGTATTGATTTCAGCCTCTCTGAACTCACACACTCCTAACAACAATAGTTTCAACACATCATAAAGATGAAACAAATAGAACACAGTAGTACTAATAAAGATAAGAAAAAATACATGAGTACTTTTACCCCCTTAACATACTGTGAAAGACCAACACTTAACATTTCTTAAAATAGTAAACCCTTTCATAAACTGAGAGAGAAGCTGCTCGTAATCTAAGCAGAACATGTAGGTAAAAGTACAGTTTTCATTGATTATTGCTCACTGGATTTGCATTATTTGAATATTTGGGATTCTTGGATTTATTTTTTTTTGCCACTACCATATTTAAAAATAAGTTTGTATTTTGTACTTGGACAATACAAAACCCAAATTGCATTCTTCTATGTGGTTGTCATTATTCTTAATCTCATGTGCAAATCCCTAGCCTCTCCTTTCCAGTTTCAGGTGGGGGGTGGGTGTTGGTATTTTGGATTTTTCTAATAAATATTTTCCATTCCAACTAGAAGACTTCTAGAGTCTTGATCTGTTGTCTCCATATGTTTGTTTCTTGACATCCTTGTCTTACTGATCTTCAGTAAAATTTAAAAATAATAAATAGCAAGCCTGCAGTAGAAAAATCCTTCCCCCCCCAACAGGTAAACAATGTTTCAGGGCAAAACACCGACTTTTAAAAGACCAAGCACAGGTTTGATGAAAACCTGTGATGGACCTGCATTCATCATTTCCATCATCACCAAAATACTAAAAGATCTGACTTCCAGATTTGCTGCTGCTGCCCTTGACTTTCTCTGTCCAAGCTGCACTGACACTGTGCCCATTTGCTCATGGTAAAGGACTGATCCTCTGTTTCAGAGGTTTCATTTGATGCAGCACGCCATAATCAGGGCAAGATAATCAAAGAAATTACTATAAAAGATATCACAGCAGTCAAAATAACAGCTATTTTCCCCCAGTAATTATTTTCTATTTTTTATCTTTTAATACCAAAACCTCTTTGCATGTCAAACAAAAATCCAACTGAGTTCTCTCGCAAGCTGCTTTCCGCTTTTGTAGTTTTCTTCAAATTTAAAGAAGAAAACATGACTTATGCATTTGTTCTTAAAAACTAAAGCTCGAAAACTGTTATCCTTACCTTATGATCAATGCAAGTACACACCTACCATCTCTCAATCTAAATTTCAAGATTATAATCTAATCAGGTTTACAGGCATCTAGACTTATCTGACCATCCTGATTAGAAAATACTGTTTTCCTATGTAATTACAATATTTCTCCTATCTCAAAGAAACTTTTAATTGCTAAGTATTTTTACTGGCTTTTAAGGTAGCAAGATTTTGTAATTTTCTTTTTCTTCATTACTGTAATTTTATGGAAATTGAGTTAGTTCTTTTGTCTAGATCTTTGAGGAAACTTTGAGTTACTATCTGGCATTCTGATTTACCTGAAAAACAAAGACATATTCAATTTTTACTGAAGTGAGTTGCCTTCATGCACCACTGCTTCCTCTAAGATTTTCCAGATTATGGAAACTAAAATCGCCACTTTGAAAACTAACCCAGGAAAACATATCCTAAAATCTTCTGTCATCTATTGTGTAATGTTTAATATTATTATCTGTTGGTGTGTAGCACTTAGAAGATCCAAACAGAAATGACAGCCGTGCACAAAAGAATCAGTTTTCCAAACAGCTTAAAATGCATGTTTTTAATTTAATCAGATTTGGTATTTTAAACTCTTGGCACAGACCACTGACAATGTCACAAAATCCAGCAATAAAACACATCCCAGCAGGAGAAGAAAAGCAAACAAAAGAGAAGAAGCAAGGGAGCCTGAATGTATTCACTAGAAAGTTAAGAGACTGGGCTGTTAAAGGGAGGATAAGACCAAGAAATCAAATTAGATGAAACAGAGAAGGAAAAATGCACAAGACAGCAACAGCTTCCACAACTCTGAGAAGCATTCAAACTCAATGCACCTGCTGTAACATTATGAGAACAGACAGATAGGTAAATCTTGAAGAAATAGGTTTTCTGCATATCATTATTTTTAGTCATTGTCCCCTGCTTACTTGGACTGGGAGACTTGTCAAAACGGTTTTGCTTCCTTCTTACTACACCATATTTTAATAGAAACAGTGAAGGGGAGAGAAGACTGCTGAGGGGTGGGTAGAAATCTTACATTGTCCTGAAATGGATCAGGCTCCTAGGTTCCCCAAAGCATACAGCTAAATTCAAACAGGGCTTTATTCTTAGAGATTTAAATTGTCTCATCTAATTTATATCTGTCAATTTATGCCTGCTTCTAAGTTTTTCCAGGATCAGCAGCTTGGCTGTTCAGGATAGAGTATGGAGTTATTACAGATTGATCACTCAGATGACCTGCACAGCTTACAGAGACTGTGGTCTTGGGGATGCAAGAGTTGAGACACCCACTCATGCATCACCATGCTCTGTTTCAAGTACTGGGCTACAGCAAAATCCGAATAAGTGATCTTGTTCTCTGGCTCACTAGGCATGGGTTTCTGAGAGACTCTGGTGTGATGAGCTGTCATTTCAAAAAAGTCCTCCAGCTGTACCTCAAAGACTGTTGTGTTTTTCTTCAAATGAATACACCTCCCCCTAGTCACACGCTATTTTAGTTTGTATGCTCTAACTTGAATTTCATCAAAGTTACTTCCAAGAAACAAAGTATAACCTCAAGTCAGGAGCAGAGATTTGACACTGTACAAGCAGCAGCAGCAGACGTGGTAATATGCCTCCCACAATAGCATGAATAATTGAAATTGCCCTATGACACATCATGTGCCACTTGACTTCAGGCAACCAGTTCCTTGATTATCAAATCATGATAATCAGTGCAAGGCCCATTCTTTTGTCTGGTACAGTTTTACATCCTTTCAGACTCTTTTACTGTTGTATAAAAAGATCAGAGCTATAAAGATGAAATATACTTTTGAGACTTGGCCACTGCCGACTTTGGCATTGCTACGTAACAAGCACAACTCATGTGAAAGGAATGATCCATTAGGAACTAATGATAAATGTACAATACCTAGAAGAAAAACACAGTGCAATCTTTTTCACACAGTTATACACACAGCGAAACTTTTCAATACCTTAAAGAAAATACTACATCAATAATCCTTTCAAGTGGGGAAAAAGAAAACGTTTTAAAGTCTAAATTCCATCCCTCTGCTATCACAAGACTGCAAAATAATCACAGCAAGTAGAATTTCCCCCCTCTCGCTTCTTTGCTTGTTTATTTCTGGCTACATCTATATTCCTGTTCCAACTACTTGTCTTTGCTTCCTGCATCAGCTTGAGAGAAAAAGGAAAGAAAAGGGACTATGAACCATATTTAGATAACCCTCAGGCATTCAAAGGCCTGATAAAGTTAGCATAGTATATATTGGCTACTCTGTAAAAAAGGTAAATATGCCACAACCTGTAAGACATTTGGGGGTGGGGGGAGGGGGAAGAACCACAAAGATAACTTCAATTTCAAATAGAGTTTTCAGTCTATATCTGGGAATAACTGGCAGATTTCTTATTTCAGACGCTGCACAATAATACACACAAGGGAGAAAACCTTGCAGACAGACATCTGTGAAAGACAGAAAACCTTTAGAAAACACCACTAGCAAAATTAATTTTGAGTTAGTAACAACAGAAGTTTCAAATTTATGGCTCTAGGTTTCCCTTAGTTCCCTTAAAATACTCTCTAGACTGAATATTGTGTCTTATATTTATTTTATTGTGTCTTATATTTATTTTATATTTATTCTCAAAAATTTGGAACTTGTGTTTAACTACTATTCACCTATTTTTCTGGCTGGCTGCTAAACAGTAAGGATACCTTGCTTGCCAAAATGGCTTCTGAAACTCTTCAACTTGATATAAGCACAAGTCTACATGGCCTTATAGTTAAATAATAACCCCAAGCATTATGGGAAAATTATGAAATCTGTCATATAGTCATGAATTATTTATAGAAATAATGTATTAGATTTTTATTAGGAAACATTTTTGTCTCCCTGTAGGCCAGATGGCTCAACCAGCTTTAGGAGAAAACACATACAAGGGCATGTTTGCAAAGACAGAGTAACACATGCTCCATATCCAAACAAAAAGCAGGTCTAAAACATTCTGCCTGTACAGGGTTGCCTTAACATATACACCTTCTTCCATCCCTTTCTCTACCTCAGTCTCAAAGGACACTGAAACTCCTCCTCCTTTCACCTTCCCCTCCATGCACAGACACACACATCCGCTTCCCTGTTGTGAACAAAAAATTTGAGAAAATTCTTGTATTTCTGTGAACCTTCAATATTGACTTAATACAAACTAGCAGCTTAAGTTTCTGTATTGTGACAGAGCTATAATGTGATAGATCAGGAATTAGACTTCCAAGATAACTGTTCCCTCTAGGATGCATCTGCATTGATGCAATTTCCACAGAAAGACTGCACTGCATTTATTTTGTACTGCCAAGAATAATCCAAATACTCTTGAAGTCTGGTCTAATTATTCTTTACAATCTCTCTCAGCGTTTAGGATTTAATATCATGCTTAGCGTTGGTTACAGGGAACCCACATCCAAACATATGTTTTTAAATTCTTTGCTTCGTTCATTCTACAGCCAACAGAACCTCAGTTTTCAGAACATTTTCTTTCTGTGTTTTCCCTAATGATTTGAAACATTAGAGTAGAAAATTAACTGCTTTCACTGAGGAAGGCTTTCATCTACTTGAGAATCACAAGAAAGGCCATACAAGGAGACAAAGTCTTTACTGATATACCTTCTTTGATGGTCCCCAAAATATCTACTTATACACCACTACAACAGTGTCATGGTTTTGCCCCAGCTAGCAGCTAAGCATCCCGTAGCCACTCGCACATCACTCCCCCCACAGGGGAATGGGGAGCAGAATGGGGAAAAAAAGAAAAGAACTTTGCGTGTTGAGATAAAGACAGTTTAACAGGATAAGGAAGATAGAAACAAGCGATGCACAAATGCAATTGCTCACCACAATGGAAGGAAAAAACCCAATGCCCAGCCTGTTTCTGAGCAGTGATCTGGCCTCCTGGCTAGCTGCTCCAGTTCCTTCCAGAACATGACGTTCTAAGGTAAGGAATAAGGTAAGGCCAGTCTGGGCCAGCTGTCCTGGCTGTGCTCTCCCAGCTTCTCGTGCACCTGGCAGGGCATGGGAAGCTGAAAAGCCTTTGACTTAGTGTAAGCACTACACCTACCTAGCAACAACTAAAAACATCAGTGTGTTATAAACATTATTCTCATATTAAATCCAAAACACAGCACTGTACCAGCTACTAGAAAGAAAATTTACTCTATCTCAGCTAAAACCAGGACAAACAGCTCAAGAAGTCAATTTCAATTTTGGCAAAGGAATTATCCCTATATCAAGTGTGTATCTTCCATCATTCTAATGAGCTCACATAACAGTAAAAAGCTAATATTTATCCAAGCAGAATTATCTTTTTTAAACTTTATTATTATTGGATCTTGACTTCTAAAAGGCATGCATATAAGCTGTATCTTCTGATATCATTTACATTAGTATAGCCAATTAATAGTGAATGTATTCCATCTCCTGCCAAGAAGAATAACAGATTAGCAGTTAGATAGAAAGGAGTTTGGAACAGTCCAACATGCAAGGAATGATGACAATTCAGAAGATCATTTTAGCTATTTCCTAGAAAAAGATTTCATAAAAGTTAATTGTGTGACATACTAAGCTGTATCATTTAGAAATACCTTCGGAACATTAGCTGTTGTAACTAAAACCCAAGTTCATTTACATGTTGGTAAATCAGCCTTTGAAATCTTTTCTTTCTCTGTAGGGAGAGCCTACTGGGTAGGAAACACAAAGAATGAGAATTTAAGGAACACATTCAGTAATTTGTGTCTAAACAAGAGAATCCTTTAATTTTTCTTCCATGCTTTATTATGATCAGCAGACAGAAAGCTATCAGTATGATACAATATAAAACATTTAAGACTGATCTTCAGTTCCCAAGATTTCAGCCCATTGAGGTTTTTTATTTTGATGATAAAAATGTTTCCCCCTTTACTATTTTGCACCCAAATAGACTCCCTGAGACCATTCTTAAGGCTTTATAAGTAAGATGACAATAGTCTTTGAGGAATCTAAAAATCTACAGAAGTTCCAGCACAGTCCAAAACTTCAATTAGCATACACTTTGACTAAACTGCTATGCAAAATACTGATGACTTTTAGGTCAAACAAGCAAACTCCCTTTCTGTTCCTCAAACCAAGGAAAACACATTATCCCTTAAGTTTAGATGGGATGAGAAAGCAAGCAAGAACAGAGGGAATAGAATGAGTCTTTAAAACATAGGTTCTTCAGTTCCACCTAACTCCAGCTGTATATATCCAAATTTGAAGTCATTAGGAGTATATCTGAGGATTTCTTGTGATCCATTTTTTGCCATGAACTTTAGTAACCCCATACTTTACATTCAATTCCTAGTTGACATAACCACATGACCCAGGATCTGCCATTCTGAGGCACATTTATTTTTCTTTACTTGACTCTTAATAACTCTTTACTAAAATTTTCTAGCTCTTCATATTTTTTTTTTTTAACAAGCAATGGGTATATTAAAAAATACCTTTCTTCTAAGAGGGAGAAAAGGACACAGGAGCAACATAAAATTATATATGTTTATATATACACACACATATAGCACTGTATATGTGCACATATACATATGAACTACAGTGTAAATTATAAGCTGTTTGATTATGAACACAAGTTACAAGAAAATCTCAGCTTGCTGAGGGAAGAATGGGTTGTCTACAGAATGAGAATGCACAATACTTCTTTCAGTCCCAGCAGTCAGTATTTTTTACCAGAACACAAAAGTTAATAGTTTACCACGTTCGTATCACATTTGCATTCTGATCTGCAGGTAAATAATAGTTTCAGAATCCAACTAAGCTTTTAAATAGAAAAAGTTACCAGTTAATAATTTACTCATTATTTAAGCAGCACAGACAAACACTGAGGTGTTCAAGCTGCAATTCTGCAGTCTTGGACACCAGATTTGTGCGCTGTCATAGCATAAATTTAACTCACATCAGACACACATACATTGCATTTCTAATCATCAAGAGCATGTAACACTCTTGTCAGAACCTCAACTCTTTACATCATCTGTGCTCGTAGCAGTGAAATAACCAACTCCCCACCCAGCAAAAGGGCCACCAGTGTAAAGTTAATCTGTTGGTATTTTTTGGAGGTGTTTGAAACAGCAGTGTATGGTTATACTAGATCAGAGTTTCATATCATTTTTTTCTGTGTAAGGAACCCTATAGCTGCAGGTGCTCAATTATCAGCCTGCAGATCCACGGTGTTGCAATCTACTTCACCCTGCCCAGAAGCTCGGCTAAACTGAACTTCAGCTATCAAAAATAGACATGTAGGTAAAAGAAAATTAACCTTTTCTCATCTCCCATGATTTTTTTTAGTACTACGTGAGTCATGAATAGTTTGAACAACTCTTAGAAAGTAGGCAATACTGAGGTAACTTCTCTGCAGGTATCATACTATTACACAATTTGTGTAATAATGTGGTTTTTCACATCAACTGTGGAACACTTTGTGGGATTTCTTTCTGAAGAAGGTAGAAGCATAGCCACTAAAAGTCATGCCAGAAGTATAGAAGAGAGATCATAAAAATAGCTCCAACCCTTATACAACAGAAGGCTATATGAATGGTACACTTTTTAGGTTGTTTTTTGTTTGTTTGTTTTTTTAAACTAAGGAATTTCCATTTTAGTTCAAGCCATGGCACCATTATGTAAACTTTGTTAGTGAACTGATTTGGACTGTTTTCATGAAAATCAGTAATTTAAAAAATAGCTTCTATTCATTTAAGGTTACAAATTAGATATACAAGGCAGCACTTCATCCACCACTGAAGTGCAGCCATCTGTTTTATAGTAGGCATTTATACAGAACAGTTTGAAAAATGAAGAATATTATAGCAAACTGAGAAGAAAAATACAGACGTCTTGAACAGAATGCTGAGAACTGCTTCCCTCCAGCAGTCAGAAACTGCACTTCCCGCAGCCCAAAGGCCAATAGCTACAAACTTTGCACCCTAAAAATTGAATACAAATCCATATTGAGACAACTAAATACATTACAATACAACAATACTAAATACAACTAAGCTATTGAGCATGATTTTTTTTTTTTCAAGATAAGACTGTATATGTCAGTTCTTAAGCACAGACTTAAATCTGTTAACTTTGTTTCCCCTGCTCTTTAAAGCTGCAACCTTGGTCTGCACTGGCTTTCACTGGGAGTACACAAGTCTCTATGGCAAGATGTATGTCGCCCTACCATTGGCAGCCCACAAAAGTTTGTTGCTTATAGCGAATGACACTTCCAGGTAGTCTGTCTGGATCTTGTGTTATCTAAAATTATGTCAGCCATTACAGCAGACAAACAGACATTGTTTGTTGTGAGAACTGAAGTATGTTGAAAACCTGCTTTTTACATACTAGTCTATGAGGAAAGAAGGGTTTAACCTGTTTAACATAGTTTTCCATCTGAAAAAGCATTTTGCTTGCTTTAGCAATATTAAATAACTTCTGAGCAGCTTGCCTCAAAAACAGATGCTTAGTATAAAGCCTGGTTGAAAATATTCATAAATATACCAAATATTTTTATGAGTAACTAGAACATATTTTTAATAGCATATTAAAAATTGCAACCCCAAAGACAGACAGTGGGAGTTTAATTATGGACTTGTTAATCAGGAATTTAGTCTCAGTACTTTATTTCTCTATAATTTACCCTTTCCTTCTGTTGGATATTACTGTGACATATCAAAATTCCTTAGGATAGAACAACATCTCCCAGTTTTTAAAAAAATAACATACTCTTTCAGCAGATGAAAGGAATAGTTAATCAAAGTAGTAGTTTGGGTTCCCTCCATCTAGTGATACATAGGTCTTTCCATAAAGCAAGTTATCCTCTCAAGATGACTTGATAAATGCCTGAGTGGTCACTGAGAGATTTTGCTGGTTTAGCCAATGGGAAGAAACACACATCCCAGTAAAAAGAATTAAGGACCAAGTATGATGCATAGTACACTTGCTGTATTTTCAATAATAGCATATGTATTGAGTTAACACACTAACAGTAACAGACTTGTTTATATCTCTAAATTAGTTCTCAAAGAAAGTTTAGAAAGACTCTTTAAAGAGATCATATTAAGCCTAAAAGTATGGTTAAATGTAAATATTTTGTTATAAAGTATCCACATTTTCCTACCATCACACCACTTAACCTTTCTATATCAGTGTATTTCTTTTGGCATGAACACTTGAGTCCACAGATGTAAGTGCTCTGTATGTATGTCAAACTAATTTTTTCAGTGTCTCATCTAACATTAAACATTTTCAGATAGTACCCTTATATCAGGTCAGACACATTTAAAGACTGATATATTAGTTTAGTGCTGAGAAATTATAGTCAAGTATAAATGCCTGCTCTAGATTCACCTAGGAAATGACTGCATGTTTAAGAAAGCTTAATAAAGAAGTTTAGTATCTTCATTTGCTTGCTTCTGTCTATATAGCAAGGAATCCCAGACTTATGGAGAAGTGTTAAATGTATTTTAAGTGACCTCAAGAGGATACACAGTTTTTCTCTCAGAATAGAGCACTAAGGAGTATAAAAATGTATGAGGCATATATTCTTACATCTTTTAGAGGTCTTTTCTGCTCAGGACTAGAAGAGTGTTCAGGACTCAGCTCGTATCTTCAGCTGTCTAGAAGACAGTCATCAAGGTTAAGCAAGTCATCTAGGTTTCACCTGTAGTTACTACACAATCTATTTTTAAAGCTGTATTAGGATCAATTCATCCTGTCCGAAACAGGAAATCTCCAGAGGGCAATCATTTCACATAGGTATTCCAAAGACTATGAAGAAATTTAAAAAGCTTTCATCCAACTTTTAGGTGAGATCAATCTACTCTCAGGATCCCATGAGACCCATATAGACAAGTTCTCATTATATCAGTATCATAATTCATCAAATTTCAGCTTGTTCTAATCCCTGATATCCTAGTAGCTTGCCTTATTTTCTATTCTAAAAGAAATTACTAAATACTGTATGTAATGAATATAAAATATAGTGTGAAATACAGTCAGCCACCCCAGGAAATAAATCTGGGATTCTAGTTGTAGAGATCAATTTCTTTATTACAAAACTGTTATAAAAGTTACTGGTATAGAAAATATTATTGTTCGAAGTTCAATTTCAGAATAAGATCAAGCTTACATGCAAGTCTAATTCAGGCATAGCAAGACCTATATAGTGTCATCTTGGTAAAGAGAGTAGGAATAAATTCCTTCGACTGTTTTCCTAAGCACTAAATACCTAGAAACTGACTAAAAAGAAACATAATATTAGCTATGTGAAATAACTGAACAAGACACTTCCATCCCAATCAACAGTAACATGGAGGAAAACAGCATTAAATTATACTCATCTAAATCTACAGCATCATGCCAAAAGCAGAAGATTGCCTGTTTGTTTCGGATTTAACTGATTTTCAACTGTTGGCTTGATCTACTAATTAAAAAACTAGCTTTACATGATTTATAAGTTTACTACAAAAGAATATAGTCAACTACTCATCAGGTCTAAAAATATCGAATATCAACATCTTGCTGCATTAGGGCCATAGATGCTCAAAGGGTGTAGTCAATTCTCCCATTCTTTGGCAAGCTTCCTTTGGGCAATCTTTTATTATTAGAATATTGGCTTAATTCAAAAGAACCTATTCTGTAGCTCCTTGTACTTTGCTTCCTGCAGCTATGAATAGTGCCGTGAGTCAAATGATACCCATTCAGATGTTTATAATAGCTTTTAGCCGTCATTGGATTTATCTTAAAGATAGTTATTATGCATTTGTTATTTAGACTTTTTTATTCATTATCAAAAGTTCAGTGGACACAATAGACACAAAAGCAAGAACTTTTAATAAAATATGGAAGTATGCTTTGAAAAGAGCAGACGTTTTAAGAACTTCATGCTGTAAAGAAAACTTACCCATCATGACAACCCCTGCTCAACCCAAAAGCTCCATGAAATTTCAGGTAAAACTTTTATGCCATTAAATCCTGGATTAAGAAATTTAAGCAAATTCCTGAACCAAAGATCTATTACTAAGTATGACAAGCTACTAATCAATTTACCTTTACGATGCCTAAAAACCCCAGAGTAACAAAAATCTAGCTCAGGTAATCATAACTGCTGCTATAATGAGATATATACCTTTGTGTATATAGGTAAGTGACCAGAATCCTTTATTTGTTTCTGGGGGCTCTACACTGCAAACAGAAATTAACACATAGCTATAGAAAAATGACAAAATTTAAAAATAAGTCACATTTTCTAGGATTGAAGTTGGGAGGCTCACAAAATTCAGTGCTAGCATCAATTTCTGAATGACAACAAAGCATAACACTAGAAAGAATGTATTATGATGATGTTAACATCAAGCAATTGAAACCTACTTGAACATACAGAACGGAAACCTGACAGCCAAGCATACTGACCTAAGGTAAATGGAACTGATTCAATTGAATTAACCAGAGACCAAAAAGGGCAACCATTTTTCAGTCTTAAGTTGTCTTTACAGTGTTTTGCAGATATACACACACTCATCCTAGCTGGAAACAACGTAGTCATTGGCAACCATTTCCAGAATAGAAGTTGTGTAACCACATGGTTGTGATGCTTTGCTTGACTGAATAAGCTCACTGTCAAAAGTGTTGACTGGCTCAGCCAAAATATTATTGTAACATAGCTACAATATTCCTTACTAAAAGTAAGGCATGACTCAAGATGACCTGCCTGAGTATGGCCAGCTGTAAAGTTAAGTCTGTCTACAAAAGAAGGGTATAAACATAGCTTCAGAAACATCAGTTAACTCACTCTGGACATATCTTTGTGCTATTTGGGAAATTACTCCACCCATTGCCCAAACTGATTGAAAGTATCATAGCACCCACTAACAGAGCAGTGATGTTGCTATTTGAGAGTCTTATTAGCTAAGGAATGAAAAAGGCTTTATACATATAGGTGGTGGATTTTAGCTGGTCTCTTCCACTGAGTTAAGACATGGAAAGAGCTTCTGGTTGGGCATGTATATCAATCAATAATGTTTCCTTTTTGCAGTACCTGAAAGAAGGGGAACTACACAAGTTTAGATCTGTTAAACTATCAAATTAAGTTACAGTCTTTAATTTCTTGAAGTTTTATTTAATCTAATTCAAACAGGCAGGAAATCGAAATCAGAAACTTCATTTTCTTCGTTGGGCCTTGTAGTCCTTGGAAAGACTCCTAGCACCCTGCGCAGCGCTCCGGGCCTTGGTCCCCTGTGGGCCCCGTTAAAGATGGACCTATGCTCTTCTTGACCAGGAGCTGATAGCACTGTACCTGTGCCCTCACTTTGCAAGATAGGGAAGTGTGTTTCCGGCTATGCATTACATCACCAGACAAAACCTGATCTGCCCTGATAACCAGTACATATTTAGCATATAGAAAAAGGAGAGCATTCAGGAAACTATTTTTGTTTTGGTTTGTTGTGGGGTTTTCTTTCTTTTTAACTTTTTTTTTTAAGACAATTTTATTTTTGGAACAGGTTTTTGAAAGATAAACATGTTTCAAACAGAGTGATTCAAAGTTTTTCTCAGAGTCAGTCCAAAACCGGCCATCTATTTGTTTTTTACAGAGTTATAAAACATGGGATTCTATATTGGGATATAATTTGCTATAGAAAACAGACATAATTCTTGCCTCAAAATTCTTATAGGTAATTAGGGCAAAAAAGTGCACAAAAGGAATAAATATTAACAAAAACTGGAATAACTGCAATTGGGGAATTTTCTTCTGAATAGTAGAAGCTTACATTTCACTTTTCCCCTGTATACTGCATTATCATTTAATAATAACAATAAAAAAACTTTACTAATTCAGTACTTTTCTATTTTATCCCATAATGATTTTGCTGATTGCTATAATATTACATAAAGCATAAAATCTAATATTAAACTACTAACATCTTTCTATTAAAATGACTAATTGGCAAGAAGACACACAACATCAAAAAATATACAGGCCACAAAGTGTCACCTTCACATAGGAGGAATTCCCTGCAGTGAAACTGGCAAAGCTCAGTCGGGTCATGAGTCATGCTAAAGATTCATTTAAATTATTGGAGGGCATCCAGCCTATTTAAAAGTCTGGCTACAGGGAGTAACATGTTGCATTTCTGTCTTACTCCTGCTGCATTTGAGCATAACTAGATCATCTCAATTTATTTTCTTTTTTATTTTCCCTCCAAAGTACACTTAAGTTGTATTCCACTTACCAATCAATTCCACTCCTTCACTCATTGTTTTGGCTTTTACATCCATTTAATAAGCATTCCCCTGAAGATGCTTCTGCTTGGAAGACTAATGACCCTAACCACTTTGTATCAGTTTTTTGAACTGGCTTCAGATTTCTTAAGACACCAGTCTCCTTCAGGAACATTCAATATTTCCTGGACATGTGTTTGAAAGAAACAGCAAGAACAAAAGCAACAACCAACGTTCTCAAGGAGGCTGTTATCACAACTCAGCAGTATAATAAGAATCTTTTGGGCAAGAGTGTCAGTAAAGAGATTATCTGCTGACTGCTATGTGATGTAAAAGTGTTTTCTCTGGAGGAAAACCGAAACCATGCTATGAACTACAATAACAAGACTACTGTGGCTTGTTATCTTTGTGCTATATCTTTGAAAAGATTTCATGGTTTGGCTTGATGTTAGCTTGTTGTAGCTATTAATTTGTGTGTGCTAAAAGCAGCAAAGCCTTACTTACATACCCATGATTTCTCACAGCTAAAAAACAATGGAGCTTCTGTGTTGAACAGGTCTATCTCAGTTTCCTATTCAGTAGCCATAGTTTAAACAAAGTTTTTCCCCATGCCTCAAATTTCAGCCCAACTATTATCCCCTCCCCCCCCAAAAAAAAAAAAAGAGCAAGCTGTTGCAAAAACTGAAGAAAAGAAGCATCCTCTGCTCCCACAGGGAGAGCAAGACAGACACATTCAAAGTGTGAAGTGGGAGAAAAACTGCAGAGTGATACCATCATCTGATGCTATTGCCCAAAATGCACAAAGGCTACAGATTGCAAAATGCATTTTAAAATTCCATCATGTTTTACCTCTAGTAATTTTTCTGTCCTCACTTTCAGCATCTCTGGAAAGATGATAGAGAAGTTCCATCTTACAGCAAGAAAAATTAACAGGACAAAGTGCAAAAGCAAGTGTATATTTCTTAATTAACAGCATAAAATTGTCACCAGGAATTCAGTTTCTGGAAATTATTTCTCCAGGGTTACTGAAGTATTATTCTTAAGAAACAGATGAAAATAATTATGGTAGAACCTTCCTTACCTAAGATTAATCATCTAAAAGTTAGGTGCCTGCAGTCTGGTATCTAGATTAAGCAATCAATAGAAAACTATAGATTCATCCCCACTGATTCATTCTGTTGCCTTCAGTGGAAATACTTGCCTCTAAGCTACCTACACCAGACACCCAGTTTGTAGGTAGCTTAAATTTGCTGGGATAAATCCAAAACAAAGCTTTATCAAGTTTTAAAAATCAGAAACAGGAAAACCAACCCCATATCTAGAATCCAGCTCTCACGAAGTGTTGATTTGCGCCAATATTGTGGGGGGTAAAACACAATATTCAGAATACTTATTAAAATAATATGATTAATCTAGGGAAGTACCTTTTAACAGTTTAAATGACTGATCATTGTTTATGTTCTGACTCACCATTCTTGGCTTTGACCCATGCATTATGTTCAAACAGCAAGGAGTTTTGCTATAATATAGCAGCACCATGCAGTATTCTGACTAGGTCAACATCATGGTGTGCCCAACTCTGAACAGTCACAAAAGTGTCACTGAAAAGTCACTGGACAGACTACTAAAAGAATAACAACATTCTTATGTACTTTATCAGTAGTCCCCCTTTTGTACTCAGTTGCAAAGTCTTACCAGTTCATTTAGTAGATTTATAATACTTGTACTTGAATAATCTCCATCAATGAATTGAAATAATTTTGCAGCTCCAGCAAGTTGGACAAGTAAGCTTCTTGTGGTGTTCTATTTATAATGGTTTATACTCTGAAGTATAACATATCAGCACATTTTGAGAAGAGCACTCAAAACTGTCTTTTGTTATATACTCAGTGCCATACATCTGAAAACCCTCTGTTTACGCATTTGCAAAGGCACTATTTGAAGGCTGAGAAAATTTGTACTTATTTTCAGAAAAAATAGATTTAGACTATAGTCAAACAATGAGTCATCCTAGATAAATCACAAAATTCTCATTTAGTTGACTATTCAATATTTAATACTTATGCTAGTGCTAATAGAAGTAGTCATAAATCCTAGTAATCCCTTGGGACCTATTAATGCAGGCTTTTCACCCACGCAGTCTTTCTCCTGTTGTTCATTTGATTCCCTACATGATCAGAGACATACAACAGACAATGCAATATAAATGCATATCCTAAGAGAGAGAAAATTAAAGACAAGCATAACAGATGAAGATAATAAAGAAGCAGAATGGAAAAAGTGTATTAAAACCAGAGAACCAAAGGCAAAAGCCCATTTAAGTAGGCCACCCACACTGTTAATGTAGATAAGTGAATAATTTTAAGAAGCAGCATAAATGTTAGCATGTTTGTGTTACAAACTGGTAAATGCTCCAGTTACTGCTTCCCAAAATAGCAAGAAAGTGGCACATCTCTCCTCATGAGATCTCAGCATCACACTCTAAGCTATGAAGTAAACTAGGTTACACAGGTTTATTGGAAAGTCTGCTTATTGCCATTGGGAAAAGAGTATTTAATGGACTTGGATAATAAAGAGGCTGTAATACTTAAACAGGTCATGTGAATGCACATAAAACATACCACTCAGTGTATTTCCACCTTCAGTATGATTAATAGGGTAAAGTTCTCAGCATTCCCTCCATGATACTTCCAGAGGTGGTCAAATAAAAAAAATAAGCAACAAAACTTCAAAACAGCAGCCTTTCAGAGATTTGTTTCACATGTGTAATACTCTATGTACATTAACTACACCAGGTAACCTGAGGTATTGCACTTTACTGTCCTCAAGCAGAAATAGTTTCTTTAAATTTTGCTGCTGTAGAACAGTTGAGTACATCTGTATTTTGATTGTTGAACAGCCACTGTAAAAAAAAAATCAAGTTGTTAAGAAAGTAACAACCACCTTTATTTAGGGCTCATTTGAAGAATGTCAGTCATTTGGATGTTCTGAGGAAAACAGACAAAACCACAAAACAGGTTTTTGTCTTCAGTGTGCCTGACTATACAGCTATAATTTTACCATCCTCCGTTTTACCCACCTTGAATAAAATATAGTTCTAACTGTCTTTTTCAGCACTTGCTTCACAGTCCTTTGTGGTCAGATAGACTGACACTCTCCTTGACACTGGGGCCTATTCCTAAAGCCAGATGATCATGTGAAGACTAATTGGATCTCCAGAATCCCTTAATCCTTCCTCTAATCAGTTGTAATTATTTTCTTCCTTTCCTAATGTAACACAGACACCATCTTCCCTGTTTCCATTGAAATGTGGAGAAAGATGTCATTATTTAGAAGTCTCATAAGCTGCTCACATAAATCAGAAATGCAAGGTGAATCTTCAGAGACAAAACCTGAGCCCAGCTTCTATGCTTGAGAGAAGAGAGTGAAATCTGTGTTATCTTGATTTTTAGGTCATTTCATTTCTATTACTTTTGTCTTCCAGCCTTCAGTAATCTTTCTCGTCCATTATTTTATGAAAAGTTAAAGAATAAAAATTTATCTGAGTCACTATATCCTAGGATACATTCAGGGGAGACACCTACCTTATTCAGATACAGTACATTCCCTGACATTAGTTTTGAAAAAAATCAAAGAAATATTCAAGAAATGAATCATTCTTGCCTACCTTCTCCTTGCTACATTAATCTGATGAGACTAACAAGCTGTAAAGAATGAAAATTGGTAGTTACATCAGATTAATGTCACTGTTTGAAACTATTGCAAGTCAATCAAAACTATTAAATATCTAAATCCATTTTATAACTATTAGGATTATAAGTCTAGTAAGAGGTTGATGATCTTCAAC
Organism: Aramus guarauna; assembly: GCA_013400195.1. Classification (NCBI taxonomy): domain Eukaryota; kingdom Metazoa; phylum Chordata; class Aves; order Gruiformes; family Aramidae; genus Aramus; species Aramus guarauna. The sequence goes on from VXBL01010368.1 coordinate 2,731,669, forward strand.
TTCTTTCAGAGTGAATGTCAGAATATTTCTGCTACTAAAGATGATTAAATCAGTGTCATCATCTTCCAGCAGCGAAGTGTTTACAGTAGAAATGGCTAGCTCCACACAATTCAAATATAATCCTAAAAATCCAGAACATGGATTTATGAGCACAACATTCGGTTCTCTCGTTCATTTTGCAGCACTGTTGCAATTCTGTTGATTTGAGCTGAATCTCTTTGATGTAGCTGAGAGGAATCCCAGGCTCTGTGGAAGTTTATTCCAAAAATGGTCTTGAAGTATTACAGAGCAACTGAAAGTCAATTCTTTCAGCTGCTGTCCGATCTCTTCAGGAAGACATTACTGAGTATTATAGCATGGATGATTTACTTGAACACTCTGATGCAAGACACTTCTGTATGTTTAAGACAGAACCTGAGCAGCCTTAGCTACAACTCTAAGATGAAAAAATCAAGTTTTACTAGAACTCCTTCCTGCTAATTTGTTAAATAATGCCAAATCCCAGAGGGGATTACGTACCTGGAGCTCATTTGCACTTGGACTTTGTACATACGTGCATTGTCTGTTCTGGAATAAAATACAAACACTACCTGTTCACACTGAAACTATTCATGAATAAGAGCAAATATTCAGCCTAATTTTACTGACCTTCAGGTAGCCATGTCAATACATATCTACTGAACTCGAGACCACAGTTTGGGAGGGGTTGGTTTTGGTTTGGGTTTTTTTTCCCCGTCTCCTCCTCTGTAGACTCAAGTAAAACATTCATCATGGAGCCCAAGACTGTTTACATTCCTACAGCTGGCAGTATAACAAAAGCCAAACTCAGATGTCTGCAGTCTCTAATTAAAAGAAGGAAAACAGTATTTAAAAGAAGGAACGTGGTATTTAACTAAAACTGTTTTTAAACATAGTCCTGTTTTCCAGTTGAAAACAAAGGTTAGCATGAAGCAAATGCACCTTCATAGAGGTATTTCACTTTCTGCACGAAGCAGAAGAGAGAAGAGGGTGGGGGCAGGACACCACCTTCTTCCATCTTTGCTCGCATAGCTTTATACACACACCAAAACAGACACTACATAGATATCCTGGAGCAAAACTTGAGGTCTTTCACCTCTGCTGTTTCCAGAAGTATTTGCCGACTCAGGCATAGCAGGCTAAAGAAACAAATTGTCTCACAGATATTGTATATATATTGTGGATAGGAGAATACACCATATTGGATCAAATACATCAGTCTTGTCCAATTTAGGAGGACAGTCTTTCTGTCTTTCTATGTACATAGAAAGATTCCCTGGATATCCTATATATAAACCTGTTTAAAAAAAAAACAACCACAAAGCCACCCTCAAACAGAGCAAGGTTAAAAAATCCTAGCTAGCAAATCACTTCTGAGGCAGCAGACAGGAAACTCACCCTGACACAACCTTGAAGCAGTAACAGGACTTGCAGTATTTCTGGTTTTCTACCTATTTCCCACCCCCAGCTGAAAGTGACAGTTCAGTAATAGAAAATGTATAACCCAAGGCTGCTGTAAGTTAGAGACAGGGAAAGATAATTGTCTACAACAGTGAGCCAGTAAGGTACCATTTTCAAAACCTGTGAGGTATAGCCCTGCAACTGAAGAGGGGGACCACAAAATTCTTACTACTTCAGTAATTTTGCAAGCATGCTCTGCTAATATAAACAATTATATTATTACAGGTGATATGTTAATTTATCATACAGCATAAGGGACAAAGCACATCACTGTCACCATCACCTTTTCCCATACAAGCCAACTACAGGCTTCAGGCAACAGCTTCTTTCTTAAGCAGGATCTGAAACACAGTATAAAATAGATTCTGACATGAAAAGACATTAGGTGGAGAACACACGTGCTCTGCAAGTCATGGATGGATGACTAGATATTCACATGGGAGACTAATGAGTGTTTTTATTGGCCTCCTGAAATTTGTCAGCCAGTAACTGATAAAAATCAACATCAGAAAGGTTACAAATGATGATATTCCTTGGTGCTGTACAGGTTTTCAAGGACTTCTGAAGAAAATCTTTGTTCCATATCCAGTGTGTTTCTTTTCTGGCATTTTTTGACTCAAGAGCTGTCCAAAAAATTTGTCAGATAAGTTTATTATCTTCTGCATTTATTAACATGAGAAACAGCTTTGTACTTAGTAGGAAACTCCTTTGGAAACCCAAAGAAAGTGATTCAGTATACAAACAGTGCAAGACCAGACCTGAGAAGACACACACTTCATTTCATATAAATTTCAGAAAAGTCATCTATATCCTGTGACCCAATTTCCCAAATGCAAAAAGTTATTCCTGCCAACATACTAAATAAGCTGCTGCACAGATATATCAGAGATACTGCAAAAAAAAAAAAATCTGCTTTCATGACCAAAAGGGCCTCCTACAGGTATCTTCAGAATAAAGTAGTAGTACATATCCAGTGAAAAGCACAGCTTTCAAAGTACAATATATATACAAGAAAGAAACCTGAGAAAAGTTAGAAAAAGCTAGAGGATTTCTCCATTCATACTTCCTCTGTTTCTTTCTACTCACTTGATAAAACATTCCAGATTGGTCATCGTAAGGACTTTTCACAATCTAAAAATAAGTGTGTGTACTATTATAAGATCACTAGAGCAGAAGGCAGCAATTCTTGAGATGGGTAAACTTAATTTGATTCAATAGTAATTTCATCTGGGCTGCTGCCAATATTGATAGCCCTGTCATTAGCTCAGCTCTTGTGGCATCGTCTAACAATGCCATTTGCAGAGCACGGCAAGCCTGTCAAAATGCCCTGCCAGCTGTCTGTGCCTGTTGCAGCTACTTCAGGCACATCTTTTAGCCACCCTATCCTAGTCTTTCATCGGATAGCATTTACAGAAGTAAAGTGAGAAGAGAGGTTTACACGCTCCACCATCAACATAGATTTTTTTTTTTTTTTACTTCAAAATAAATCTGAGGGACATTCCTCAGCGATTTACCACAACTTTTCCCCTCTTTCAACAGTCTCTTACAGAAAGTTAGCAGAAGGAAGGTGTAGTTGACAACATTAAAGATGCTTATTCAGACACCAGAAGCCTCTCCAGCCTCTCAGACTCCTTCAGGTTCAGCTTTTGCTACTGTTAATTTAAAAGCTGAGAAAGAGTAGGTGTTCTTAAACAGTGAAGAAGCCAGGTGCATCAAAACCTCTGAATGCAGAGAATATTTTGGCTGCTACCATAATTCAATTCTTTTAGCTCCAGCTAGGCTTCAGCATTTTGAAAGAAAGGGTGACAGTGGGGAGAAACATGAAGTGCTAGAATCCCAAAACTCAGATCCAGATTACAGAAGAAGAATGTGTCTCCAATAAAAAGGAGTTTCATAGCCAATTTCAATAAAGCAGAGTTTTTACAACTCAAACTCATGCCTTACTTGAAAATTTTTCCAATACATAAGTCATTAAGACCCAATAGATCATAGAACAGAATTAACTTCTGGATATACATTCCTTGAGATTCTGAATTGTATTTCCCTTTCATATTCTGAATTTTTTCTGGATCATATTTCTTATGATTTATACAAATATAAATCACAACATCATGTTTGTTAATTACGCATAAATGCTATATCAAACATCTATATCTACAAAATAAAATAGAAGCCCTCACTGTCTTATTTTGAAGCACACAATTGCAAGTACCTAGGAAAAAAAATGATGGTGATAATAAATGCTGGAAATAGAGTATTCTTGTTTATAAATTTGCAATAGACAGATACTAATTCTATTTTTCTCCTGTTCCCTATTTCTCAGGTGCTATTTTTATCCTCTCAAAGTCAAAACCAGAAACTAAGCATCTTAGGGGTTTTTTTCCGTTACAAAGTCTATGATAAGTGATTGTTTGCTGATGGGGTCAGACGTTTTATCTTCTGAGCTACTCTATACCAACAACAGTTAATGAGAGCTCTGATTCTCAAAGCACAGTTTGATAGTGAAACGCACAGGCAGAAGAAAGTCTTTTCCTTTTGATGTCTTCCTCTAACAAATAACTAGATTCAGCTATTTAAGATTACACACACACACACCCCCCAGGGTAAAGGGTTTTTTGGTCAGTCTTTATTAATAGTATGTAAGGACAAGGTTCTCTTACAGACTCATGCAATACTCTTCTATACTATTTTTCTTGTCACTTCCTTGGAAGCGCCTCATTAACACTGAGGCAAAACTTGGCCAGCTGGACTAGCAGAGCCATGCGTTTTTCTCTAAAAAGCACTCTGTGTATCCAGTTGGGTTTTCACCACACATTACTACTAAGTCATGCTGGCCTACCTTTCTAGTGGCATCACGCCTTTTGAGACCCTCCCTGTGAGGGGGTCACTTCATTTTCTGCTTACCTTCCAAGAAGTTTCAACTCAAAGTACTTTGAGTTTTTCTATTCAAACTGCTAGAATTTCTACTGTATAAAAATCCAGAAGTTTCAGACTCTTGGTGTGGGTTGGTATGAAAATCAAAACAGTGGAAGATCAGAATTTCCCACCAGTTTGACATTACAGATTTTATTCATCTGTCCTACATGGGGTACACACTGCTGGCCATATGCTAGTGGATTACTGCCTGCTTGGGGAAGACCTTTTCCTTATGCTGCTAACATATCTCTAAAGAGGTTGGTTGTTCCAGACAGGTAGACTCAAACCTATGTCTGTACCACAGCATATTTGGCCATTTGCACATGGTATCATCACAGGTAACCAAAGCCAGTGAGATTTTTTTAATAGAAAGGAAGAAAAGAAAACAAGTGGCCAGGCCATTATTTCCAGCTAATCTCATTCTGAAATAGGTAGAAATAATATTTTTTAAAAAACTAAACACAAACACTACATTATTTGCAAGAGCTGATAAAAAAGTCAGAAGATTGCTCTAATTTTTATATATACAGTAATTATTTTTTTAAATTTAATTCATGTCTGAAAGTGTCAGAAAACTCTCTGCAGTTTAAAGTGAAGTTTAAGAAAAGGAAAGACACCACAGAGTAGCAATACAGATTCAGAGCATATGAAACTTACCTCCAGACAACTCCTAATTCTTAACACACTAGCTATACTAGATTGTGTTTTTCCACAGAAAAGAAAAATGCATAGTTTAATGGCAATAAAAAAAATACCAAACACCATGATACAGAATTTTATCCCTCACTAACGAAAGTATTGGCACCCTTTTCCTTCTACTTTTCTGTTGAGCACTATGTTCATACACACACATTAAAAACCCCAAACACATCTGGAACTTTCTTAAACTGTAAGCACTAAGATGTATTTCAAAACCCACTTTCAAGCATTTTATTCAGTGTTGTCTACCCTTTGGGTTCTAGATGAAAGATCAATGAAAAATAAGCAACAAGGGAAAAAGCATAAGCCAACGTATGCATTTATATATGTATATATACACACACACAACAGCTCTCCACTTTCATATGTTTAACACCTGCAGTCAGCATCAGATATTTGCTAAATACTTAAAGCATCTGTGTTCCTCAGAACAGCTGGTCCCACTGTCAAACTGAGGTTTGGGGTTGTGGGTGGCAGTAGGAGAGTAGCATAGGGTCTTCTGACATGCACGGAAGAGTCCACATACATAAACATGTTACAGACATTGCCCCTGGTCCCTTTCATTCTGAAGTTTTTTTGTTTTTTTTTATAAGTATAGGTCAAGTTCACACAAAGCATTTACAGGATCCAGGTCATGCTACATACACAACTGGAATAGTCCAATGATCTTTTTGTACCATCTGAAGCAACTTGATTCAAGATACTAAAATAGTATTATTTTGCCATTATTTTTAATGCCTATTTTAGTGCAATTCAATTTGGGGGTGGGAAGCATTTTAAAATGGCTTCAAGAATGCAAGCATATTGAACTAGATAAATATAAGCAAAGGTGAAGAAGTCATTACAAGCCTTCATTTTCACTCCTGCTGATGGCAAAATGTCGGCAAAAGGTTCCTAACAACACTTCTAAAAATGAGTATATTCATGGGATTAATTCTTGAATGTGAGAGTGGAAAATTTGGGATCATGTCCAGCCTAAGCAGAAGAAAATCACTGCCCTTTCTGCATCTGTATGGAAAATACCAAGCTTTCTTGCCATGCTTAAAACACTGAAAGGTGCTGGCATCACACACACATCTTAGAATTGAAATGTCATGTTCACCCTGGGAGAGAAAAGAATGCTCAGGTGCTCATTACTACTAAAAAGTGTTCCCACAGAAACCAAACCCCAGGCTATCTCTACATGATCAGCTTTTAAAGGTTAATTAACAATAGTGAGTGATAAAAATTTATAACCTACTGCTTATAATTTTTTTATGGTGTGATTTCCAATCTTTTATCATTGGGCTTATGCTTGAAATCCAAGTCCCATCTGCTCACATCTCAGAAAACCCTGGGGAAAAAAGATATTTAATATTCTAAGCCTTTTGCCCCATATCGGAGATACAGAACTTACTCATTTTCCATCCCCGTGCCCCCAAGACACAGATTCTAAGAAAGTTTGAAATAATCATCTTCAAATGCATTCCATCATAATCATGCTACAATACTTTAACAAAAATATGTGGAAATTGCAATTCAAAGAACATCTATTACTAACTTGTTTTTGTAACTTGAGGCAGATTTTTCTGTAGAATTTTTTTTTCTATTATAAGACCCTTCTAACTCACCATTGTGTCATACAACAAAGATAACTAATGCTTTGCACTTTTTTGTTTGGGCTTTTTTTGTTGTTGGTTTGTTTGTTTTCCCCTAGTAAATGAGAACTCAGAATTTGGGGGCTTGCATTTGTGTTATTTTCAAGGCAATTTTATTTTCTCAGTAGTTCTTCACTTGAAGTTTCTTCGTGAAATTTACTAGCATCTTACAAACTCCACAGTTTGATTCACCTATTATCCAGTGTTCTTAAATGTATGTATATATTCCCTCACCCCAGACACTCTGTCCACTATATATAGAAGTGGTAGGTAGAGAAACTTCAGGAAAATTTCCAGTTAGCCAAGCTCAAGGAAAGTATGCAACCTTGATGGAAAATAACTGTATGTCTGGATCTCTGCAACATCCCTACTACTCAGCTCCGCTGAAGAGAAATTTTCCAAGGAAAGCAAGAAAACCATGAGAAGATAAGGACAAACAGCAAATACAGGAAGATACACAACCTTCTTTAGTCTTCCCTGTTATGTCTCTATGACTCAGATGAGTTTGTGATGATATAAGAAAGACTGTCTTTTGTAGGATGATTGAGCGTGAAAGTTTTCATAGCTCAAAATTACTTGCAGTTAAACATGATTGTGAAGGCAGTATTTATCAGTAGCTGATCACTCATGGCCTTAAAAACAGTCAAATTTCATTTCCTTGTGCAGTTTTGTAGAATTCAATTAATAATAGTTTTGAATAGAATTGTAGGAAACTGAATTAGAAGATGAAAAATGAAATAGAAATATAAGGTTAAAACTGTCTATTTAGAAGATTAATGCTGGAGCTTAAAGATAAGATACATTACTGATATAGAAAAATTCACAGCTACATGGATTTTAAGAATTCAGACTGTTCATTCAACCCAAGACAAGATCAAGTTCCCAGCTGTTCCAACATCTGCTTTCTACAAATTGACTATCAGCTTACTATACCCACATTGGTCCTACAGCACCCTGAGCATTTACTTTCCACGTTCCATAATATTACCAACAAAAGCGCCAAATACTGAGCTGCCCATCAAGTAATTATACACTGCACTGGACTTGTTTGCAGCTGAAATACTAAGAACCATATTATTCAATAGAAATTATTATATGCTGTGAAGATTGACAGAAAAACATCATTTGGTCTAGTGATCCTCTAAAATAGGATAAGACATAATGTCTAAGCAATTATGACATTAAATTCTGACTCCCACATCTTGAAAGTCTTACCACCTGTTATTTTAAGTGCATATCTCACTATCGGTACTTTCAAAACAATTTGACAGAGCTGTTTGAAGGTGCACAAGTACACATATACACAGTAAGACAGTTCACCATTAACTTGAAGCAGTAAAACTGGAATCATAAGCAAGGGTCTACCTTACTGATCTCATGGCCAATATCACAATGCTTTAATAAAAAAATATTTTGGTTTTAAAATTCTTTTTTAATATATGTAGAAAAGACTAAAAGTTATCCACCTATTCACTCTGTTCCATTTAACTGGAGGCTAGTTAATTCCTCAATGCCACATCAGGTAGGATGGCAATATCATTTTTATAGTGATATAGATAGCAATAGTAGTATGACCATTATATTTTGTGGCTTAGTAAGTTATTTTTCTTTAGCTGTCTTTCATTTTTGTTTTCTAATTTGAAGTCCTTTCAACACAAGAAAACAGATTACAATTCTTATTATCAACATATGTTTATGTTGGAGAAAGAGGTGGAGGGAATGAGAGCAGGAGAGAGATTATGAAAGAAGCCGCCATTTTATGTCACACGCAGAACGATAGATTCTACTACACCAACATGAAAAGTTGCATTAAGCTAGTGAACTCAGCACCTCTTTCTCTAGCTTTCAAAACAAAATCTCTGAAATAAACTAATTAAGGTTTCCAGGAAACTATACCATTGACACACAACTTTGTCATACAAATAAACTCTTACATAAATGCTCTCATGTTGTGAGGTAATTAGAACTTTAACCTTAACAGTCAGAACTACACTTTGATTCTTTGGGAAATCTACTTTGAATCTATCTGGAAATAAAATCTGGATTTAGAATATATAGACATGTATGTGCAAGTTTTGTGTAATACATGTAAGACATTGCAAGTGTACACAATAGAAAAGCATTTGCAATTCCTTAGCCCTGAGACAATGGGTCTATTATTCTAGTTCATTGCATCTACTCATGGCTTGAAAATGTTCATCTGCTTTATAACATCTGACTTGCACAATGACCCAACAAGCATCATCTACAAGCTAATTCCTAACCCCCCCAAAAAAAAAAAAAAATTTAAAAGGGGGGGATTATGGCTGCAATGCAGTTATAATGCACTAGCAGTGTTTGAACATTCACCACAGGAGGGCAATCCTGATATGACAACAGGAAGGTGTGTACCTGTTTGGTGTCTCATGGCCATGCTCTCCCCACTTTCAAAAGACAGGATACATTTTGCATACTGGAGCTGTCTCGGTATTACCAAAGCATTGATCGTGAAAAAGAACACTTTTTAACTGAGGATCACCGTTATAGCAGACTTCCCTTTGGCTTCCAGACTTAACAGGATTTGTTTCTAGACAGTACAGGGCATGGGCAGAATAAGCACTGCTAGAAGTGTTAGTGCTGGTTCAGCAAACATCAGCTTAAACTGTATGCATCATTACCCAAAGACATTGAAAACCATCTATTTGGCCAAGTTAAAGTGGACATTTTCAAATATTCAGTGGCAAAACATTCATGGTATCAATCCAAACAATTAGAATATTGCCAGAGGGTTAACGATCACCAAAAAAAGGAATTCAGAAAAAGGAATCCAGAAAACTGCATTCTTTTTCTAATACTACTATAATTGTAAGTACTCAACTATTTTTTTATTCTCCCATTTCCAACACATACAAAAATATTTCTATGAAATACTGTGAATACTTCTGATAGATTGAGAGTATTTATTGAAGTACTTTGACATACAAGTACCTCTCAGTGATTTCCCCATTTTTAATCTAGATGTTTTCATAATCAGTAGTGACTTACTCCAAGATTAGTGCCAGTAATTTCTTCAGCTCAAAGTTATTTTGCTTGATATCAGCAACAGATATTTTTGAGAGGTCTCATCTCAGAGAAAAATCTGTCTTCACAAATATAAGCAGAATTCATTCCTTCGCTCTGTTCTGATGGGTTCATGAACTTTTATTGATAGCAGAACATATCCTTCTCATACTTATTTCAGATTAAAAAAAATATAACTCTTCCACCACAAAGAAAGTCTAATGCTTCACAGTAGTAAATCAGCTCATTGTTTTCATTTACATAAAATCTGTAGTTTACTGATCTGTAGATACAAACAGCTTAGTATCTGAAAAAGGACAGTAAAGTGGTTTAACTCTGGAAAACACAAGGAGTTACATACAGCCGAGCTTGGCCTGACATTCTCTCTACCATTTCTGAATTTGTATCTATCTTTATTGTATGTTTTCTGCTGTTCCTACTACTGTAGGCATAGTCACATTAACAGTGCTAATAACCAGGGTTGTTCCTGTTTCACTTTCAATAGTGAAAAGACCACTTTTTCTTGTAAACTCAAAGATCAGCTTCTAGGATTTATGATGGTTATTTCCTAAGGTTTCTCCTCCTCTTTTTTCCACTTTTCTCCCTCTCTAGAAAGGCACTAAATCACCCCAAATTACTCTTCTGTATATTACAAAGTTTATGATGCAGCAAGCATCTGCTGGAGTGAATGGTTCAATTCCATAGACAGAGACATACACATACATGACATTGAGAAAATTTCCACTGTGTTCACTTTGTGCATATACTTAATCATAGCATTTTGATCCCTCTTGGATTTAACCTTTTTCTAATTGATATCCATATTTTCTCTTCAAACCTTTATGTCAGAGCTCTAAATGAACTCATACCCATTTTACACCTCGTCATAGGGATGGATGCATGACTGAGCATAAATCAATTAATCCTAGCACCTCAGCTAGTGTAAAAAAACCTGAGGAATAGAATTTTACACCGAGACAACATTGACATCACAGATTTTGCAAGTAATTTTTTCAATACAGAAAAAACTACAGTTTTGTATAAAGGCCCATTAAAGAAATTAAAATAGGAAAGTTCCAAATATCAGACTGAGTAGTTTGTAAAAGTGTGGGAGGGAGAGAAAGTTCAGTACCATTAAATATTTCATTTATTATAAATTATGTATTGAGTCTCTTGAACATTATTTTGTGGGTTTTTTTCTGGAATACCATTATTTTCCCTACTTTTTTTTCTTTTGCAGATGGAATAAAAGTTAAGGAGTCACTAAAAATCCAAATACCATGTTCTGAACTTCACCACAGTAACCAACATACTTCAATACCAACAGGGAAATTTGCCACAAATGTCATAATCTAACAAACAGATGAGATAGCTTTCTTCCCTCTTTATCACACTCAGCATCTGATCAGAAACCTCCCAAAAGTTTAATCTCAAAAGGCAGAGGTGGCACGTTCATTTTAGGGACAATGATCTCTTAAACAAAACATTATGCTTTTCTGTCTGACAAGTAGACTTGAATGCATTGTAAATGGTGTTTTAGAGCAAATGGGTTTTAGAGCATTGGGTTTTGCTTCTCTCGTGTGTGCAGTAAAAGATCATCAGTTTTATCTAAAGTTATGTTCAGCTACAACATCTTTTTCCCCAAACCCTTTCTTGATTGACTGGGAGAAGTGATAAGTCTTCCACCCTGCTGCTTGAAGATCTATATCCTCATGCGTTTTTCCTGGAGAGAAAGATAAGCAAGAACATACACATGCTTCCTATGTGCAATGACAGGTTTTTCCAAGTGTGAATATAATGAACACTAAAACAAGCTTTCATTATTGTAGTCAGTTCCTGATATGTTTTAGAGCTTTTACCAATAAATACATCTTTTTCAGGGAAAACCAGCACATGCTTTGAATTACTGAAGTGTACATTTATTTCAAATTTTGGGAATCAGATTATGAGAACAGTAACAGAAATGGCTGCCAACCACAGCTTCTTATTTGGTGACTTACATTATTTAATGCCTTATACTATTTAATGTTGCTGACCAGCAAATCATTATGATTTTTTTCAGCTACAGGTTTTTGTCTTTTTGTCTTCCCATCTGTGAATACAGACATCCTCTTAATAGCATACAGAATTTATAAATGCATTATGTTAAATTAGTATGTCAGAGGGGTTCATTTGACTAAAAGCTCTTCATAACACATTTTTCCTTCATAATCACAGCTCTTATGTCTACAGGGAGCAATAATGCAAGTGTTAGCTTTAATATTGGTACAAGGAAGTAATATACATGTTTTATTAGAGATGTTTTCCTACAAGTGATATAAGCAGGACAGGTCCCTCATTTAAGAGGGTCAGAAGTTCATATACACTGAATGAAATGAAAGCCTGCCTGAAGTTGACTCTGGCAAGGGATGTCAGAAGCAGTAAGAAGGGCTTCTGTAAGTGCGTAAGTACACCAGGTGACACAGGACATGGGGAAGGATGAGGTACTGGATGCTGCCTTCTCCTCAGCCTCAGAAGGCATGACTAGCCTTCAGAAATCCCAGGCCCTAGAGACCACAGGGACAGTCTGGAGCAAGGAACGCTTACCCTTGGTGGAAGAGGACCAGATTAGAGAATAGTTATGCAAACTGGACATTCATAAGTCTATGGGCCCTGATGGGACACAGCCATGAGTGCTGAGGGAGCTAGCTGATGTCATTGTGAGATGACTGTCAATAATCCTTGAATAATTATGGCAATTGGGAGAGGTCTCAGGACTGGAGGAAAACAAATGTCACTCTTATCTTCTGGAAGGAGGAACCAAAGAACTGCAGGCCAGTCACCCTCACCTCAATACCGAGGAATGTGATGGAGCAACTAAATGGTTCCCCAGGAACCATTTTCCAGGCACACAAAGGGCAAGAAGACAATTAGAAATAGTATGAATTCACAGAGGGAAAGCCATGCTTGACCAACTCAATAACATTCTATAATTCAATGACTGGCTTGGTAGAGGAGGGTGCTCTCCCCTATCCACTACCAAAGAACACCAGACATTGTCTACCTTGACTTCAGTAAGGTTTTTGACACTGTCTCCCATAAGGTCCTCATAGAGAAGCTGGGCTAGATGAGCAAGCAGTGAAGTGGACTGAAAACTGACTAAATAGCTGGTCCCAGAGGATTGTGATCAACAGTATGACATCTAGTGGGGTGCCAATAACTAGCAATATACTGCAGGGGTCAATACTGGGTCCAATTCTCTTCAACATCTTCATTAATAATCTGGATGATGGGGTAGAGGTTACCTTCAGCAAGTTTAGTGATGACACAGAACTGGGGGAAGTTAATAATACACAAAAAGGTTGTGCTGCCAGAGAGACCTCAACAGGCTGGAAAAAGACTGACGGAAACCTCATGAAGTTCAAAAAAGGGAAGTACCAAATTCTGAACCTGGGTAGGAATAACCCCAGTCCTCCAGTACTCACTGAGGGCTGCTTCCCAGCTGGGAAGCAGCTCAGCAGAAAAGAACCTTGGTGGACACAAAGTTGAACATGAGACAGCAATGTGCCCTTGCTGCAAAGGCGGCCAATTGTATCATGGGCTGTGTTACAAGGAGTGTTGCCATCACTAGTAAGCCCAAACCTGGCATGCAGGGTCTAGTTCTGGGTTCCCCAGTATAAGAGAGACATGGACTTACTGGAATGATTCTTGTGAAGAGCCATGATGAAGAGACTAGAGCATGAGGAAAGTCTAAGAGCACTGCACTGTTTAGCCTAGATAAGAGAAGGCTCAGGAGGCATCTCATTAACGTATAGATGTTAGATATGATTCAAAGTTTCTGATCTTCCAGTTAAGTCATACAGCAATAATTTTGGAAGTGCAGTGTTGTTTTCTGTCATCTTGATAGGAAGAGCACATTTCTATTAACCTTTTTTTTTTTAGACTTCATACTTACTAGGAAATTTAGACGTTGGCAAATATCTGTCCAAGCACCTGCAAGTAACTGGAAAGTTTAATTAAATGTAAATCAGAACCACTGTTCAAAATTCAAAAGCGTGGAATCCTCAGTTCTTCCCATTCAGCTCTTCCCTAAGGGCATGGATGAGCAGATTAATAATGTGATCAGTCATCTGAAAATCCAGACTTGGGCAAAACAGTGAACTGAATTAATTCTAACATCTTTAGCGCAGTATAGTAAAAGTGAAAAGAATGAGCAAAATCTCTAAGATTTAAATATAGCACTGGCTGTTTGTACTGTCCATTGTTATGAGAGATCCCAGAAGTTCCCATTTATGGTTAGCCAGATATTTTGCCAACAGCTGCACCATTTCCTTTGTCTGGCATGTTTCATTCATTCTCCCCAAATTGGAGATGCAAGCAAAATTTAGACTGTAACTCTGTAACCATTTAAAAACTTCTTTACACTAGAGGAGTTAAATTCATAGCAATTTTGAAGCGCACACACGAGTTCATATTAGGCATCCAATGAAGATACAGTGGATGAGGTAGTTAAAGTGCCCACTCGTATGAGACACCTCCCCTACACAAACATTTTCTCCGAGCTGGAAAACAAGGATGAATTACCCTGAAGGAAGATGGGAAAAAAACAGTCAGATTTTTAAAATACAGTAAAAGCTATATTGATTTTCAATATTTCTGCAAACCTCCTAAGGAGAGGTGTGCAAAATTGCAGACTTCATGCAGTCTATCTACCTACAGTTAGCGTTAATGACAATAAATAACCTCTGCTCCTAATAATGACAACCTGGAAATAGCCATGGGCTCTGTAACAGTTCTCTTTACAGAATATTAAATAAAAGGTTTGAATAGTATTTTTTCCAGTAATCTGAGTTAATACGATTATACACAAAACCAAGAAAAGGAACCAGAAGTATCTGGATTTTCCCTTGAGTTGCATTTTCTCAACTGGCAAACCATAGATGATGCAAAAGAGAACAGTGACATGCAAACAGCTTTGCTTGACAGCAAATAGCTGTCAGGTCAGACGTGATATCCTCCAGCCTGAACCTCTAGAGGGGAAAAAACCACACCAACACATCAACCCACACAAAACAAACTTCCCCCACTCCCCCTCCCAAAAAAAACCAAAACACAAAACCAGAAGTGTTTTTATAGAAGCCACAACAGTAAAGACAAAAATACTGCTCTGCCTTATACAAGTCTTACTTGTTCACAAGGGACTACCCTTCCTTTGGTTGAACCAAAGCAATAGGCTAGTTCTCTCAGGCCTAGAAGAACTGAATTCAGAGATATTTGGCACCTCAGCTGATAGCCTTCTGAAGGAAAACAAGGACACAGCTGTTCAAGACCTGCCAGTGAGAACTGCCATGCCAGCAAGACTGAAATAACTGCTGCCAGTAGCCTACTTTCCCAACCAAGAGACAGAGAAAGCTGAGCAACACAAAACATATCATGCATATAATGGAAGACTAACCAAGTTGAAGATGAGCCAGCAATGTGCCCTTGTGTCAGAAAAGGCTAACAGTACCCTGGGATGCATCAGGAGGAGTGTTGCCAGCCGCTTGAGGAAGGTGATCCTGTGTCCAGTTCTTGGTTCCCCCGTACGAGACATGGATGTACTGGAGAGATGCTTGTGAAGGACCATGAAAATGGTGAAGGGACTGAAACATCTTATATGAGGAAAGCCTGAGAGAGCTGCACTGTTTAGCCTAGAGGAGGCTCAGGGTGCATCTTATTAATGTATATCTGAAGGGAGGGTATGTAGAGGACAAAGCCAGGCTCTTTTCAGTGGTGCCTAGTGACAGGACAAGAGGCAATGGGCATCAGCTGAAACAGGATGCTCCAGATGAACATTGGGAAACACTTCCTCACTCTGAGGGTAACTGAGCACTGGCACAGGTTGCCCAGGGAGGTTGGAGTCTTCAGCCTTGGAGATATTCAAAAGCCATCTGGACATGGTCCCGGGCAACAGGCTCTAGGTGGCCCTGCTTGAGCAGAAGCATTGGACAAGAAGATGACCTCCAGAGGTCCCTTCCAACCTCAACCATTCTGTGACTGTCATTCTGTAACACTCTCACAGAGTAAGAAAGACTAACACATTTTGCTCCAAAACCACTGGTTTTGGTCAGATCCACAATGGGAAACAGTGAAAGGCACAGACAGATTTATCACAGCTGGGAAAGGGAGGATTACCACACACCTGCAGCCACAAGGTGTTACACCAGGCAGTATCATCCAAAGAGAAACAAAGACAGTGAGGCCTGTTTCCTAAGAAATCTACTCAAAAAGAACAAAAGTAATCCAGGGTACAGTTTAGACACTGAGAACCAGAGGGACTAATGACCCAGTATAAGATTAGCAGGTTAAATTCAATACTCACTTCTCACATACCTGAATTAGGCAGTGAGATACTGGCATTAGAAAGAATGAAGCACACTGAATAGCTGCACTTTTAAGTGCTGTATGTTTGAGGAAATAACAGTCTTACATTTAGGAGAAAAACATCCAAAATGATTTAACTATTTGGTTTACATTTTGTCTTCAGTGTATATACAGTAGGTTTTGTCTCTGGGCCTTGGGGTTTGTTTCTTTTTTTTTGGGGGGG
>VXBL01010368.1:2748036-2767154 GCA_013400195.1 Aramus guarauna
GGGGGGGATTGTTAGTGTATGTAGATTGCATCTCTGAAAAACAACTGCAGAACTGATTAGAATGTTCAAAATAACTACTGTCATTTGCACAAATAGTATTTTTTCTTAACATTAAAAAAGTATCATCTCCCTAATTACATAGGTACCTAAGAAGCTACTCTATCTTCAAGAAGCACTTCGAATTTCTTGGTTCGATCACAAAGCTTTCCTTCTCTTTCTAATTGTCTAATTACTCAAGTGGTCACAATTGCAATTGAAAGCTTTACTTAGAGATTTAGGTTATTTTTAAAATGAAACAAAAATAAAAAATCCATTACTGAAATAGACTTTGCCAACTGTAATGGAAGTGAAATGGAAATTATTTCAGTAACATAGAATTTTTAAACTTCCCTAATATAGTCTCCTGATGCTTTCTACCAATTTAGTATCCCAGTTTTACCTCCCAAGATTGTGAGGTCCATGGAAGCTCCTGTTGCTCTCTTCCACCTGCACCAGAATACTAATGATAATTTCACAGCATTTATTAATGCCTCATTTCCCAAAAACCTGGAGGCAGAAATAACTTCTGGACAACATAGGACTTTTCACAGTTAGATCCTTTCTTAACTGGTTTTAATTACAATCATCTTCTAACAGTCTGATGGACAAAGTGCATTTCTTCAGGTGCTCATCATCAAACCTACTCCAATGTTAATTGTTTCTAATTGGAGATCTCTGCAAGGAGATTGTGGAAATTTGATCATCTTCCCATACCAATTCACAGTGGAAAAAAAAAAATCAATACTACTACATAGGCTGTGCCTACTCAGAATTCAAGTAAATTTTTAGTCTTTAGGACTGTCAGTCTGAATCCATAACAGGACAGCAGGAAGCTCTGTGCTTTCTGTACCAGAGGTCAATATTTCAAGATCATAGTTCACTTGCAAAGGAAAGGAATATTTATTTCCTTAACATCTTTCATGGGCACCAAATAAGTTGTACATGCCATGAAAGTGTACTTCTGAAACCCTAAGCACAGCAGTTTTCAGGAAGACACTACACCTGGAGAATGGGCACTCCGGGCTCTGCACACAATACCCAGAAAGAGAAATTAAACAAGCAAGGAAATGCTAGCAATTTTACTTGCACCTAGAATCACATCTGATACCACCTGGGGAGGCAGAGCTTTTGCTTGATACACACGTGTTTGACCTGTCAAAATAAAAACACAGCAGTTTTACCAGATGTGAGTCAAAGAGAAAAATATTACTGACAGTGACATCTTTGTCAGAAAGGACAACCTTCCCAATGAGAGTATTATGCTAATTACCTGGAAATTCAGAGCTGTTGAATATCAACCTCAAGCTGTTTAAAAGCAAAACCTGACATTTTAAGGAAAAAAAATATATATATATATGATACTTTCTACCAGTAAATCTGGCTTCAAAGCAAAAACATCACTGGCTCTGCTTGAACTCACTTTAACTCCAGCCAGACTTTTTACATTCACCTGCAATACAGCTCACAGGAAGAAACAGTCTGGTAAAAAATAAGCTCACCTGACTTGCCATTTATTGCATATTTAGCTGAAAAAAATATCTTTTTACCTTCAAGGAGATGCAAGAATAACTTAAGCTGGGAAACATTTTTGTGCACTCAAGAAGCCACAGTAAACTTCCTCACAGCATTGAAACCAGTACTAAAACAAGGTCCTGTAGTTACAGTTTAGGAGGTTAATTAGAAAGTGAATGAGTAATGGCCTATCACAAGTCTTGTTCCCTTGACTAAAGAGCAGTGGATATTTGCATACCATAAAGGAATCTTATACATTCTCCATTTCAGCTATAGTACTGTACTTTCTCTCAGCCCTGGTCTCAAGTCAAAACTGAGCAGGCAGTTTTGAATTTGCAGTCCATCCAGAGACTCGATTTTCTCCAGGTGAGAAGTCTAGCTGCAGCCTTGGGCAGCCCTATCATCTGCAACACATAGCTTAAGCTGTGAATGTAAACACAGGGGCAGATAATCAGGGAGTGGGGTGTGTAAGGAAGGGGCAAACATTCAAAACAGCTTCTAAACTCTCAAGAAGAAGCATGCTAGTTGGAGCCATTATGGTCTGATTGCGTTATTTCGCTAACACCTAAACAAAAATAGTACATCCTGAATTCTCCAATTCATAAAAAGAGATGGGATGTATCCACAGATTAGAAAACTGATCATGCATTTTGCTTCTGCATATGGACTGTTTAGATAAGGAAAACCAGGGACCTGAGGTTCTGTAAAGAAGAGCTGATGCAAAAAGGAAGGGTTCTCAAAAAAGTTTGTCTAGAAAACAAGAAAAGAGCTAAAAAAGACACAGAAAATGATCCATGCTGGGGAAAAACCTTGAGATGAAAGACACATGGCAACAAATGCCAGGGGTGCCCAGGGACATTGGTCAGTAATGCCAGAGACCGTAACTGCGAGCAGCTGCACAGCAGGAACTACAATAACTTTCCGCCCAACATCCCCAGACCAGCAGCCATCTCTTTGCCAGGAAGGGCAGGTGAGACCTAGGGAATGTAGTACTGCATGCAAGCAAGTGAGCTCATGCGAGAGCTAGTTAAATAGGGTAAAAGCTCTCATCTCATTTGCTCTTCGATAAACCCCAGCATCTAGATCCACTACAGATTTACTCTGCCTAACCCATGAGAAACCATTTTCCAGCCCAACTCCAAATATTACTTGTTTTTCCCTTCCCAACGCCACCCCTTGCCTGAGCAGTAGTACTAGTTCCCCACTGATCACAGCCAGAGGAGAATCCCAGCACCAGTACTCTGGTTGTCAAACTCCTTTCCAGCTCCCCTACAACTGCTACTCCGTGCTTCCTTTTTTACAGGTAAGCTGGACAAGGAAACCCAACTCTTCCCAACACAAAAAATTCTTCAAGGATGGATTCTTTCTGCAGCCATCAATTTGCTTCAAAAGTTCCTTTTCAGTCTCAACTGCACTGGTAGCTCAGGCCTTACTCTCTCAACGCTAACCAGAGGCTTAGTCATGGACAACCCACTCCACCATATCCAAGGTCTGAGTCAGCAGCAGCTCTGACCTTGGAGCTGGTGGTGTTTTCAGCACAAAATTTGGCATGCACGTTCAAGAAATTTAAGAAAACACTACTGTACAAAACATGAACAATATAGATTATTCATTATGAAAATGATAGGTGCTCTATGTATCTGATTTTTTACATCTATACACACATATATAAAAGCTAGTCTTATATTATATTGGAAAGGAACCGAGTACTTTTAAAAACAGTACATGTTTACAGGTGAGGAATTAGCATGCCTATGTGACTAAAAATTCTCCAGATAACTGCAGCTGGTAATAAGAGTGGAATAAGTTACTGAGATCTAATCCCTATTGACTTCATTTACTATTTATTCTTTTCATTTTCTATTGTACCTTTGAGAGAGACACTTTTCTTTCCTGTCTAATGTAAAAGTGAAATACTCTGGCAACCTCATAAGGGTCACTCCCAGCGTAAATTAATCTTTCTGAAGAAAAAGAAAAAGTTATTACCACCTGTTTTTTTGTAAACTGATTTAAGATTTTTTCCCTCTTGACACCTTCTTTAAAGCATTGTACAGTTACATCTATTTTCAGTTTTTTCTGCAGTGATATAGGTTTATATGTAGGTAAAATTATATTTTCTAATTCCATACCTAATAAATTGCAGGTGTTGTGCAATAAAAAGGGTAAAGAAATGTTTGCAAAAGTCAAAATTCAGGTGTCAGTAGCACTGTTTTCAACAGTTTCTCTGTTTCTACAAGTTTCTATGGCCATAAGTCTGAAGTACAATTCGCAACTACACAGGGAAATAAGAATCAACATGTGCTAAACAAGAAATGAATATATTATGAATTTTATTTTAATACTTCTTTCCATCCAAAAATATAATAAGAAGTACTTGAACTGTAAATATTAGTAAGTTTAAAGAAGTTCTGCTACTGACATGCACAGTGTCAGGATACCTGGCACATTTCCACATGCAATTTTTCCTCCTCTATAATTGTTTTTTTCCAGACCAAATGTATGTAATGAATGATTACTACACCTGCATAGCTACATTAAGACATCTACACATCAGGCTACAGAATGGGTATTTTCATTAAAAAACCCCATTTATTCAGATTAATATCAGCAGGGCATCCTAGAAGCCATGATAAAATGATCCAAGCATCTGTTTACTTTTTAGAATAGCCTCTCCCATTTTTTATATGGCCTCTTTTTTCATCAGCTATCTTTTCCCTTTTAGTAGGGCCTCTCCTCCAGCAGACATCAGGTTTTAGATCACGTATCACAGAATAGGTATGCAGAATAATGTGTATATATTTACCACCTGAGGTTATTTTCCATTTTATTTTCAGTAATTCCTCATTCCAGCTATAAACAAAGCAAGCATCATAGAGAACTTAGGAAGAAACATAACCATACTTTAAGAGCACCTGTTAGTGTCTTTAAACAAAATGCTTTTCCAAAACAGATTTTAAAGAGATGGAATAGGGTATCATTTCAGCAAGAAATAACTAATTTTTAGAGAAAAAGGTTTATGTTATAAAAACTTTCTCTTTCAATAATTCAAATGAAAATGCATGATGAGATGAGAGGTTAGAAATTATTAAAGCTTAAAGGTATAAGCCCAGACTTGGCTATAACATCAAGTCATTTTTACCAGGTGGCACAACCAGTCTTTCCTATTTCAAAAAGCATTTTAGCAAAAAAATGCAATGAATTGGAAAGTTCCAATCACATACTATATTTGTTTTTATTATTCACTGAAGCTTAAAATAAATTGTAGTACACATAGCAACATACTAAAGCAATCATTCCTCACCATCTCTGAAAACTGATTTAATCTGTTGCCAAAGCATTGCAATGTTTCACTTATTTCATTCACCAGTAAAAAAAATGTTCAGCCCATTATATTGCTTTCTACATCTCCATAGATGAGCTATTTCATGGAAAAGGACTAGGAAAAATAACTAAGTTTACATAAAGCACTCTATTATTCTATTAATTCTCTTGGTTATAGCCTTTATCCGTAAAGGCCTTTGTCCCAAAAGCACAACGAAGCAGATGTGCTAAAGGTTATTGCAGACTAACAGCTAAAATTCTTTGCTATTTTAAACAAGTATCACTTCACTGAAAGCAGAGCCATGCCAGTTTCCAGCAGTTGAAAATATGATCAATATTTGGGATTTGAAATTACTCTGTTAAGGTCTGTGCTTACAAGATAGGGAATCTTCACGGCAGATAGCTTTTGCTAGTTCTTGAGTAAGAAGGAGCAGCTACTGCAAGTCTTTGTAGAGCATAATTTTCAGCTGAAACATCAATTTATAAACTTCCTTCTTTTAGCATTATCTACATCAAAGATTGTCTGCTAATGTTTAGAATTACTTTTGGATTTATTTGTATTATATTAATGCCTACAATCCTGACCACTACCTCAGGTTATTATTCCAAGCTAATGAGTTGCTGGTTAGTAACAAAGAACTTCACTCTGGTAGTTGGAGTGGCTGCACTGGTGGAAAAGAGAAGAGCAACTGATGCCATATATCATCTACCTTGACTTCTGTGAAGCCTTTGACACTACCCCAGACAACAACCTTCTCTCTAAGTTGGACAGATATGGGTTTGATGGATAAGGAATTGACTGGATGGCTGCATCCAAAGAGTTGGGGTCAACACGTCAATGTCCAAATGGAGATCAGTAACAAGTGGCATCCCTCAAGGGTCTGTATTGGGACCAATACTATTTACTATCTTCATCAATGACACAGGGGGATTGAATGCATCCTCAGCAAGTTTGTGGATTACACCAAGCTGAGTGATGCTGTTAGCAAGCTTGAGAGAATGGATGCCATCCAGAGGAACCTTGACAAGCTGGAGAAGTGAGCTAACATGAACCTCATGAGGTTCAACAAGGTCAGGTGCAACGTCCTGCTCTTGGGTTGGGGCAATCCCTAGTGTCAGTTGAGACTCAGTGATGAATTAATTGACAGTAGCCCTGTAGAGTAGGAGCTTGGGGATATTAGGAGATGAAAAATTGCACATGAGCTGGCAATGTGTGCTTGTAGCCCAGAAAACCAACCATATCCAGGGCTACATCAAAAGAATCATGACCAGCAGGTCAAAGGAAGTGATTTTCCCACTCTACTTTGCACCTGTGACACCTCACCTGGAGTACTGCGTCCAGCTCTGGGATTCCCAGTACAAAAAAGGCACAAACCTGTTGGAGGCAGTCCAGAGGAGGGCCATGAAGATGATTAGAGGGCTGGAGAACCTCTCCTGTGAGAGAATTTTCAGCCTGGAGAAGAAAAGGTTCTGGCAAGACCTTACAGCAGCCCTTCAATACTTAAAGGGCTTATAGGAAAGATGGAGCAAGACTTTTTACCAGGACTTGTAGTGAGAGGACAAGAGGTAATGGTTTTAGACTAAAAGAGGGTAGATTTAGATTAGACATAAGGAAAAAATTCTTTATTATGAGGGTGACAAGGCAGTGGAACAGGTTGCCCAGAGAAGAAGTTGTATATTCCCCCCTCCCTGGAAGTGTTCAAGAAGAGTGGATGGGGCTTTCAGCAACTTGATCTAGTGAAAGATGTCCTATCCATGGCACGGGAGTTGGACTAGATGATGCCTGAAGGTCCCTTCCAACTAGACCATCCTATAATTCAATGATTTCTTCCATTAACTGAATAATCTGAACACTTCATACTACTTAGTTATGTCTCCTTTTTAACAACTTAATCACCAAGTTCTTTTTACAGTTCTTAATGCTTCTTCATACAAGTTGTCACATTCCCTTCTGCACTGAATGCCTCTCGATGTGCAAGCGTATTTATATATATGTAAATATATAAACAAACATTCCCATGTGGTTTGCAAATAAAGCTTAATTCTATTCATCAGCACTGACATTTATGTTTATTTTTATTCACAACTTGTTTTTTCTTCTTATAGGTCACTGCATGGCACCACAGCCCACTCCGCACCTCCAGCAGTGTCTCACAACAGCTGTTCTGCCATGCCTGAGAGAACTAGTGTTTCAGACAGGAAAAACTTTTGCCTTTCCAAGTTTTTCCTTCATTCCAGAATACTATCTTTAAGAAAGGTAGAGAAATTAAGCATCTACCACTGCCAGGTGCTTGATTTTCTGCCTGGACATTCATGATACAAAATTTTAGAAACACAAGCACTTAAACACCAGTAAAAAAAAGAAAACATTAGTCCTCTATAATCCACAGTGGTGATTATATAAATAATCTATTGATTATGGTAAGCAGTAATCATGCAAAAACCAAATTCAAATCAGGCATAAGAGGAAGGACTTCCATCAAGCAGATAGAAAGAGGATAGTCTCCCTCCTGTCTGATGCTAGACATTTATAATAGGTACTTCAAATCTCCATGAAGATTTACCTGTTTCTATTGTTTGTAAAAAAAGAAAAACCACAAAACACCCACACACACACAAACACACCACCCAACCTGATTAACTGTCTTCTAAGCAGCACACCAGAACCATGGGAATAAGCACAAAAGAAGCTATCAAAAAAAATTAAGATGCACAGGAAATACTGCAACTAATTAGTCTATTCTGATCACAGCCCAGGCAAACCTCAGAAGCTGCTTTGTGCGTTGGTCACCTCAGAGCTAATACAGGTTCTGCCCAGGAATGCAAACTGTGTAATTATGAAATACTGATTCAGACTGGATAACTGAGATACATTTTTAATCTTCAGGTCAGTCATTTAAAGCCATCCCATCTTGTTAGGGGAAAAAAGTTGTCTTAATTTACCATCTGTTGAGTGGCTTTTCTGAAGCATGCCAGTGATCTCTGTTGAATTCAAAGCTGATGTGTCTGTATCACAGCATTCTCAGATGCCATTTGACAAAGCATCTTGTTGCCAGGCTCAGGCAGAACAGATATTTTAGATTTCTCTTTTTCCATCAGTAAGTCTTACAAATAAGGGTATATGTGAGTGAAGTATGTGTACAAAGCTCTTACTGAGGATGTCCAGTTTTCATTGGTTTCAGAGGAATATAAAGTGCAAGGCACAGATTCATCACCATTACCCATGCAGTGCCCAAGAATTCAACAGCCGTGGGGATGCTGTAGCCATCATTCATATGTTCACACAGCACAAAGCAGCCGACCTTTCCCAGCCCTCGTTTGATTTCAAGTGTCCCTGTGGTACAGGACTATCAGGGTAGCACCAAATCTTTGCACTGCCTTGCAAACTTTTTGTCAATCTTTAAGTTCACTCTAAAAACACATATGCGCAAAAGTACAAATGCAATCATCTAATAAGATTTAATGGTTTCCTAACACTATTTTAAAATGTTTCTTTAATAGAATATTACGGTACATAATCTTATAACAGGCATCTCTTAAGGTTTGCTAAAAGCCTTCAGTATGTGTTCCCAGAAAGCAGAGATAGATATGTTTTCCAAGTTTATTTGGCTGCCTTCAGTCCCTTTCCATTTAAACCATATTTAAAATTGCATCAGCTTTATTTCAAGAAAGGGAATGAGATAAACATACAGCTTTTTGTATTCAAATTAAATAGCAGAAATGCCTGACTCAAGAAATAGAAAAATAGGCTGTTCTTAACACTGAAAATCTTTTAAAATAAAACAGAAAGCGAAAAGAGTGTGTAAAATCTAAGTTCTGAAACACAGATAATTAGGTATAACAAAAAAATCAATAACAGAGTTATCTGAATTAATAATTGCCTCAGTTGTAGTGTGTTCAGGTTCTTCCCTCTTCACCTATAACCTTCCTTCCTTCAGTTTTTATTGAATCCAGATGTTCTGGGCAAGTCAGAGACAGATTTGCTTTAACCAAGGACTGTAATCACTGATATCATACAGGGCTGTACTAAATACCACTTTTATGTCATCCTATATTTGGGGCTTGAGATGTACTTCTGAGCTGCTTGAAAGTTTGAGACGGAGGCAAATCACTGATATTTCTGATATAAAGCCCTCTCCTGATAGATAACATCCTTCAGGTACAGAAAGGGAGGGTCCAGATATCAAGAGTATTCATTTTCTTGCCCCTATCTTGAGCTGATCCCCTTCAAAAGAAGGGTCCACAGTTAAACACCAGCAGTTCTGAAGTAGGACCCATGACAGCCTGCGCATCTCCTCACGTGCCTGGTCACAAGCACCATGAGAAGCCAAGACAGCTCAGTTCTGGAGCAGATGCTGTAGGAAGAACTAGCCCTCTAAATACGACCTCTGTGCAACACCAATGGATCAAAGATGCCTATATAACTCTCCATGGAAAGAAAGTACTAACCTTGGAAAAACTAAGTCAGGGGAGAATTTCCCATTATCGTAGAGAAATATGAGTCTATTAGGTCTCCAGGCCTGAAGTTACTTACTGATTTTATAATACACCAAAGTACATTTTTCAGGTCTTCAGTGTTTCAACAGGTAGAACAGCCTAGCTTTGAATTATTCTAACTGCATTTAAAGCACAGTATTTATCTCAATACAACACAAGATAGATTCATCTCTCCTATGTGTGAGAATGAAGGATTCACAATACCGCATGTAACATAAGGCAAGGAAAGAACAGCCTGAACTGAGATATTAAAAGAATGAGATAGGTGACAATGGCTGCTGGGCAGCAAAATATTTGAAATTCAGCTTTTGCTACATCTCTGTCCTAAGAACTTGCAAGTCTGCTGTTTCTCACCTATTGTATTCTCATTTGACAATCTCCCATCTGCTTTACTACTCAGATTTTTTTTATGCTCTCACACCTTGTCGTGGTTTAGCCCAGCCGGCAGCTAAAACAACCACACAGCCTTTCACTCACTCTGCCCCAGTGGGATGGGGGAGAGAACTGAAAAGGAAAAAAGTAAGATTGTTGGGTTGAGATAAAGACAGTTTAATAGGGCAGAAGAAGAATCACAGTAATAGAATATATAAAAACAAGAGATGAACAGCACTATTTCTCACCACCCAAAATCAAAGCTCAGGTAGTTCCCAAGCTGCCCCACCTCTTGGCCAAGTCCCCAGTTATATGCTGAGCATGACATCATATGGTATGCAACATCCCTTTGGCCAGTTGGGGTCAGCTGTCCTAGCTGTGTGCCCTCCCAGCTTCTTGGACACCCCCGCCTTCTTGTTGGCAGGGCAGTATGAGAAGCTGAAAATTCCTTGACTGCTTGGCAACAACTAAAACGTCAGTGTGTGGTCAACATTATTCTCATCCTAAACCCAAACAGCACTATACCAGCTGCTAGGAAGAAAATTAACTCTATCCCTGCTGAAACTAGGACACACTTATTAATTAGTTCATCTGCTCTCTCCTTTGTCAGCTAGCACATATCTTGAATGAGTGATGACGACATTAACATGGACAAAATAGACATCTTGTTCCTCTCACATCGGCCGCTTCTGCATTTTTTCATTGCTTTTGGCAATCCCTCTGTTTTCGCCATTATTTACTCTTGCAGCACAAAGTCTTGCACTGTTGCTCATATCTCATTCACTTTCACCAGCATAATTGATATCTAACACTTTTCTTTGTCCAATGGTTTTTAGCACTGGTCCATACTCTAAACATTGTAACTTCATCTCAGTACTCATAACATTGCTTTCTAGAAACTCTAATAAACACTTGTTCTATCACTCACTGTTCAAATCACGTCCTTCCTTCAAACCTCTACAGTACTTTCCTCCACATTACCATGTCAGATCAAGCCTGGCCTTAAAGGCTTACCATCCTGAATTATTTCTTGGACCTTGCCTCCTGTCACAACAGCTTAGTCAGAAACATCTATTTATCTCCTCCTCCTGAGACTTTTTCACACTTCCTCCATGCTGCCCACTCTGCAAAGAAAAAGCCTTCTCACTCCAATATGCCACCCCCCTCACACACACTCATTCAAATCCCTCCTGAGACCTATATTTGGTGAATCTTAAATAAAAGTCACATTTCTTCAACCCCAATATTTAGCTGAGAGGGTGCTGAAGACCTAAAGGGAAAACTTAACTACAAATATGCTCCTTTTTCCATTCTACCAGAGTTTCTCCCTGTAGCCAGCCTCTCATAAAATCACTGCTCCATCCTCATGCCCTCGCTGAATGATGCAATTATCACCTCTTCGTACAGTTGCTACTTTACCAATACGTGAGTCTCTCTAAAAGACATACTTCTGTCATGCTGGTTATTCTGTCTCAAAACTGATCTGTGAATTAGTTAAATTGTTACAGAGCTCACTCCCACCATTGATACTGAAAGTTCTTAACAGAGACAATTCCCCACTTCTGTTGGGATCCAGGAGATACAATGGGCATTTCAAGTCAGTCATGTCTAGATTTTCCCCTCCATTTTTGCACTGTATTGTTATTAATTTTTTTAAGAGCCAAATACCTATTACATAATTGATAAGAAATAATGCAAGAGACAAATCAAATGAGATTCCTAGCTGCAGAGATAGATGCTTTTCAAAAATCAGATCCATGAATGTTACAGAAAGATTAACAGAAACAAGCAAATATTTCTTCAATAGAGGGTAGACAGTAGGTTTAGATTAATTCACTACATGTTTAATACTTTAGTAAATGAGCTGATCAAAAGTAAGATACACCACTGGACTACAACGTATAGACTATTATGTTTTTTTCAGTCTTCCAGTGTGAAAGCTACTTACATCTAAGAGAAAAGAAAAAGAAGTCCTTTCTCATTTGCATTGTAAATGCACACAGCCTACTCCCACAACCAACACCAAAAGCAAACCTGATATAGCAATTCAGAACAGATTTCCTTGCTGCAGCAAATTCAGCGCCTGCTGTCACTACAGCACTTCAGAGAAGCAAGTCTGAAGTGTTACTCAAGTGACAACTTAGAGCCCATTTTAAAATAGGAATTCTTATTATATATCACAACTAAAGTCCAGCAGTTAAGCCCATTGTTTCTGGAAGATCTCTTTATGAGTTTCTTAATTAAAACTAATTAGAAACTACTTTTCTGTTAAACCTCAGCAAGAATAATCAGCATGAATTACTTCAGTCCTCTCACAAGCTCTCTAGAAAGGTACAGAAGGGGCTGCCCCATGAGAACACTTCTCCTTCCTGTATGGACAGCCCATGGGATTTAGTACTGACCAAAGAGATACAGACCAAACAGTGGGCTCCAAAGAAAGGATTTCAATTTTTTCTAATCACATGCTGACTTAAAGTTATTTTGTCTTTATTTCTATTTGATCCTGAATAAAAATAAATGCTATTAGTTCAGTACTTCTGGCTTTTAGCTCAGAAGATCTGCTGAGACCTTATTTAAAGTCTCAGCAGGAATTCTTCTCATGTATCACAAAAATTTTGCAATGAAAACAAATGTAACAGGACTGAAAAATCAACAGCATTGCACATTGCCTTTCCTTACAAAGGTAACTTCTGAATATTTTCCTTCATTTTTAAAACTGTTATTGGAACAGGTTCTCACAATGCACATAAAGAATTTGTTGATACTCAGAAATCACCAGTCTCACAGCAGCTATTAAATTGATACTACCTGTCAGCAGTCCATACAAAGGAAAGCATTTCCATTTTCTGCAGCCATTGGGCAACTTTTAAGGAGTCTTTATGAAGAACACACGGGTTCAATACACACATCTAACCTCATTTTCACAGAGAAACTCAGAAGTAACACAGGTATTCTAAAACAAAACTGATACAAGATGGGGTTTGACTTCACTTCATAGCTATACAATCCATTTAGGTACATCCAAGCTTTTGAGTAAGAAACACCATTTCTCATGGACAAAGCACATTTTCCAGGCTAGTCTTTTGGCGTCAAAATGAAAGTGTCTGCCATATGTAAGCTACCCACCTCATAACCCCTTCAGTAGTGTAGTGAGGCTGCAAGTTGCAAAAAGGAAATGCCAGGAAAACTGTCAGAATGATTCATTTACCTATTGACTCACTTCCTGACCAGGTCTGAGACACCTCTGAGAAGGCATAGGAAATAGCCATAATCCTAATGACATTTTCTAGTAGAATAAATGCTCTGCACAGGGAGACAGTACAGCTCCATGACTGGGATGACTATACTGGTATAAACTAGAGAGCAGGAACCTCAAAAAATCATTAAGTATTTACACATCATTTACAGTGATCAGGCATTTATTGTGTTTGTACTTTTTTAATTAAAAAAAAACTCCAAGTAGCTGGATGCTATTTATTTTAAAGACTCAGCATGGAGTTTTCCATGAGGTGGCTGGCTCCTCATGGGAGCTGAAAGCAGCAGGCAGAGGAGTCAAAATGACCCGATCTTCCTCCTCACAGCATGCAGTAACATTAAATGAAAAAAACATTGCAATCTTGAACCTACAACGTTAGAACAACAAATCTGTTACTGTGATCAAAGCCAGACCACTTAAACCCAAACAGGAGAGAGACTCCACAGCTCCTCAGGTATTTTGCCTTCAGTGCTGTTGGGGAAGACAACAGGGAAGGTAGAGCTACAGCCCCATTTCCACTGTTATTCCTTGGAACTTAGGGTTATATGCAAGGTGGTGGGTTTGGGCACAGAAAACAGTATTAACTAGGTAGATCACCGATCATCAGTGTCTTTGCAGGGGGTGGGGGCATAGCTAGGATTTGTGACCTTTTACCATGGGCTAAGAAATTACTGTATGCTGCCTGAGCCATGTGGGATGATTTGATTGCCCTTGGCTCTGGTGTGGGGAGCTAATAGCATACCCATGAATTGCTAGTGGACACCTCTCTGGCCAAGGTAATTTGATCTTGAGATGAGTTCGTTAATAAAGATGGACCAGGCTTCCATGGGAGCTGACATTTGAAATATTCAAATTTATAATAATCATATTTTGTTTATTCTTTTCTACAGTGCTTTAGGCCATTAGCTGTGGACACAGTGGCGGACAGCACTCCGCAGCAGTGACATGGCATGGTCACATTGCTGATGTTACAGATTGCACGTTCATACAAAGGCATTGTATAACATCGCTCTTGGCAACAGAGACCGGAAAAATCTATATAACATGCCTACAGTCACATCCTGTAACCACTGGAATATAAGAAGGGAAAGAAAAAAGAATTTGCTAGACAACTGCTGCCACAGGTCACATCACACAAATGCTGCCTGATGTTGCAGCAGATCTCTTGTATCAAAAGGATTATCCTTATCAGTGGAACCTCAGATAGCTTGATCTGTTAGAGCAATATATTGGGCTCAATTGAAAAGGAAAAGGTGTCTTCCTTTCAGCTTCATTATGTGTAAATGAGTTATAACCAGGACTTCATAAACCTTTTTATTGGCCTTTTACCCATTGCAGCAAGAGCACCTGGCATCAAACACTACCAATACAGCTTCTCTATTACCTTGTGCCTCACTTTGAGAAGGTCTGCAGAGCACTAATGATAGTTTTTCATATCAGGGAATTTCTGTTCTCAGCTCCAATTTCACAGCTATCCCCATGCTAGCAATTCACTTTATTTTGCATGAGTTTGATATGCAAGACTTAGTCCTCAGCTGATGTAAATCCATGGGAGGTTCATATCCTACGCAGGAGAGAAATTATGAACTGCAGGAGTGTACACATGGCAGAATATGCACTGACTGCATGGGAAACAGTAAGTGCCTCTAGCCTGCTGGTATATTTCCATGGCTAGATTGCCCTGATCTGCTAAACTAACATATTCCTATACATGTTTTTATGAAGTTTGCAACCTCAAGGAATGCATCCACATCTTTCTCCTTGTCTCCTCCCCATATTCTGTATTGAGTTCTTGGTTTCTTACTCTTTTCCATAGCATTTTTCACTTTCAACAATATTAGCATATTCCAACAATCTTAAAATAGCCCTTATTTTCACAATCCAGTCATCTCACTACAGAAATTGGAAAAAGCAATACAATTACTGATATACTGATTATCACATATGTCAGCCTGACCTTTATGTCAGATGCTTCACAGTATCCTTATTAATTGCCATTTATTCATGGTCATAGCTATGAATGTTCCAAGCATTAAATTTTTATGTTTTACTGTTCCACTCCTGTGAGCTACTCTTTTTTTCCTTTTCAATCTGTGGTAGCTCCATCAGAAAATTTTAGGTTCAGAAGAAACTATTTTTCTTATTTCATTTGCAGTACTTCCCCTCCCATTCCTCACCTTATTTTTGTGCCCTGTCTACAAGGTGTATAGTTCATGTTTTTTCAGACACAAAAACCTTTATAGAATCCTCATGTTATGTTGATGTTTCATGCCAATGTCAGCATGAAGTCTCAAGTACACGGGGACAGGGGTGGGAAGACCCCAGTCATGTGCTAAGGCACAGTAAGGTCCAAGTGCTACTAGCCCAAACCGTTCATAGTTTAGTGTTGTAAGTTCCTGTTGCTGATGCTAACAGCAGACTTGTTCAAAATGTTTTACCTAGAATATGTTCCTGTATTTCAGATGCTTATTCACTTTTAAGCAATGCTTAAAGAGGTAGTCCATTATAGCAAAAACTTCTAGTGTCATTGTCCAAAATCAAAGAGAAATGTATGCCAGGCAAAACTGGCTATCCAGATAACTTCTAAGGACATCTTGACTCTCTGCAACATTTTTGTTTGCAGCTTACAGAGTAATTGTGAGAAAAGCCTCAATTCGGAGAGCAGCCAGAGGAATCTGTCAGAAAAGTCAGTGTAAAATGTTTTATAGAACAGAAAAAACTGTGTTCTTTATATTTGGTACAAAACAATGAACATTTTAATAATTCAGACTAAAACCAAGAAATATGAAAGAAAAAGCATCCACTTGTAAACACAATAAATCTCAAAGCAAGCTCGGCTTAAGCAAATTGTGTAAGAAGAATACTGTACATTAAGAGCATAACCTGATCAAACTATTCAAACTATAACAAATACAGGAGTGATTATAACACAAATCAATAATTCAAGTAAAGAAAATAGAACAGGAAGAAGATTACAGGAACTGAAGTCACAGAAGTCCTGAGGGCTCTAAGTTACGATAAAATTTGACTTGACGTACAGTATCTGTTCTGTGAGATGAGGTTATTCAAAGTACAGACTGGAGGAGTATTAGAATACAGTTCATAGTGCTGAAATACAGTACACATCCATTACATTTATGGTTTCATAATTGTTCAAACTTCATTTATTTATATCTCTTTCAAAGTCTGAGAAGCAATGGAACCTTGTATTTTCAAAGAAAGCTAAAAGCCTATATTCCCCTGTTTGGAAAAAAGTCAATTTTCCAAGCATTTAGAGCTGATAATAGGCACAATCCCTACTGTGAGCTCCGCTGCCAGTGTACCACCACAGTACTACTAGCATACGAGCCTCACTGCTGGTGAAAAATTGTTAAGTACATTCTAAAATTAAGTTTGTTGGGGCCCTTACCAAACATTAAGAAATACTTGTACATTTTTCAATACATAGGACTTAGACTGTTCTATCTTCTGCAAACATAAATGTTTATTTAGTTGTGTCTAGGTAAAGTTAGCAGATACCAGGCTTACACGCACAGAAACATAGCTGTGGAACAAATATGTACCTTTGGTTGCAAAATCAGTTTGGTCATGCTCAAGCATGGCTATCCAAAGCCTAAAATGCTGTTTGTCTTAGCTCTGTCTTGCATTAAGTATGCACGTTCTGCTTTGAATATTTATTGATGGGGTTTTCTTTTCCTCATATGCCGCTTTAAAGAAGTCAATTGATTTAGTTAATTTTAATTTGACAATTAGATGACAATCACCTAATGGGAAGGTATAGAGAAGATGGATCCAGACTCTTCTGCAAAGCACATGGCACCAGGCAAGTTACAACAAGGGAAATTCTGTTCAGGTATAGAAACTTCGCCATGGCAGCAGGTAAGTATTGGGACAGGTTGCCCAGAGAGAGGTTGTGGAAGCTCTGCTCCTGGAAATACTCAGAATTCATCGGGACAAACCCCAGATTTTCCAGGTGAGTTTTGAGCACCTCCAACCTCCTGTTTGAATGAGACTCAAAGCAACAGCCACAGCTCCTTTCCAAGCTAAGTTATTCTATGATTCTGTAGCTGACAGCCAAGTCAAATGACCATTGTGGCCCACAAGAAACCAAAAAAGTCTGCAATCTAAGTAAAAAACAGGCTACAGCTTGTCAAATTCTTCTTTTTAAGTTAGACACTACTGAAAATGTACAGCACCTTTTTCATAATTCTTCAAAGAGCAGTACATCAGACATTATAACACTCCAAAAATCAGACCATAGGGGTTGCTTTCTTTACAAGTTAGCTTTCATTTAATCTTTTAATATATCAGAATATAATGAAGTTCTCTACAGTTTTCAAATAACAGAAGTTAAAAGTGCTTCGCAGATGGCGTTGGTTATTTTAACACATATTTGCTCTCCACAAGATAAATGCTGGTAATTCCTCAGCAGTTTGCAATAATGATCCCCTTTAAAGATATAAGATCCTCAGTACATAACACCTACATACTCATTTCCTGATACCAAATGGCGAGGTTATTACGCAAATGGTGAGGCTGTTTATACAACAAAACATTTTGGCAGCCAGGAGGGGGAAGAAAAAAGAAAAAATCAGTTATACTAGAATTTTCTCCATGGTTGAGCAAAACTACATAAGTATGATCCCTAGAACAGGTGGGACTAGACACAGGTCCTTTAGCACACGGTTGGTGCACCTGCACTTCAGAAATCCAGCAGCTGGTACTCCATGCACCCCAACCTGCAGCTGCACAGCAAACAGCTGAGGGAAATGCAGATGTTGAAAATATCATCTCATTAGCTCAGTCTCAGACTTCTTACACCACTTTGCATGCAATCTCAAAATATCTCCATTCACTTGAGTTGAACAAAAACTGCCCAGCCCAAAACTTCCTGTAGTACAGCAAAGACTGAGTGGCAATTGGCAAGATGGAACTTGTTAAAGCATTGCCAGTAGATTCAAAGATATCTAATGATTTTAATGAGATGTTGCTGTTGTAGTTTAAAATACTAATCACTTCTCACACTGAGGAGAATAGCCTATGTATGCCCAGAAAAGCAGCATGAGCCAATCATAACAAAAAGAAATAGCAAATTTAAATTTGGAATTTCAGGGTGATTCATTGACCTGCCTTTTTCAAAGGAGCCTTTTAGCAGCTGTCATAACTAAATTGTGTTAAAACAAGCAAATATTTTAAGAATGCTCACTTTGCTCCCTTATACAATGAATCAAGCCATCTGTGCTATCCTGGTCCTTAACTGATATTCTATCCACATAAAAGTCACTAGAAATCTTGCAAGTTTAGTTCTATGAGCAGATGCCTCCCTAAGGTACACCTCTGAGATGTTCTCCAGAGAGAGCTAGACAAAAGGGAAAACCAAGCAGCCATGTTTAAGATAACTAGGTTTTCTGCTTCTGATTTTGTTTTCCCTTTTCTCTTCTAGGGTAATACAAAAGTTAAAGGAGAAGAATTATGTGGATGCTTGGAAACACTGTTTTCTAAAGCCTGGAAAGATCTTCCTGACAGCAAGCAGAGAACTACATCTTCAAAGAACCACAACTCTTAAGAATTTGCTCTTTTAGAGCAAAAACTTCAGTCTTTTTCTAGATACATAGATTTGATTTCCTGATTACAATGCACAAAAATTGCCACTGTTTAAGTAGCAGTGATGGAAAGGCACAATCTTATCTTTAGCTGTTTCCAGGTCTGTGTGAGTGTCTTAATTAGCATTGGAGCATTCAAACTTGGCACCCCGTGGCTTTTCTGTGCCTCTCAACAATGTATTTACTACTTTTTCCTCAAGGCTGTGACTGTATACGTTAGTAGAACAGGGACACAATTATAAGGCCATGAGGACTTCCAAAGCATGAAGAAATTTAATCCACATTTTCTAGTCTCTGAAAGCAAGAAAAGAGGAAGAACATTTTTATCACTCATTTATCATGCTGAGAATGAAAATTCAATTGGCAGAGAACAACACAAAAAGTTATGACTGCTGTTAGCAACAGGTAACTCAAAGTTACTAGGGTTGTTTCAGTTAATCTAAAACTCAGGAATATTTAACAGGTTTTAGGGTTGGGGTTTTTTGTGTGTGGGTTGGTTTTGGCGGGGTTTCCCCCCC
>VXBL01010368.1:2767178-2813026 GCA_013400195.1 Aramus guarauna
GGTTCCCCCCCCCCCCCCGCTTCTTTTAAAGAAAAGGTTTCACCACTTTCCAATATTGGATGATAAAGCTCCTAAAACCTAGCACGTTAAAAAAGTTTACTGAAACACTTTCTCAAAGTTCTGTGAGGAATTATTTTGGAAGTTGCATAAATTTAAGAGACCTGGAGAAACAAAATGCTGTTACTGAATTACTCCACACACAGACTTTTACTTCCAAGTTCCTTCTAATCTTTTTGCCTGAACAGTGAGAATACCTGTGCATTGCCAACATTTTGGGTCAGTTTCTTTCTCATTGCCGTAGGAATGCAGCTTGAGAACATGTCAGTCCCCCACCACCACTTGCTTTTGCTGCACAATGCTGCTAAGGCAGCCAGCTGGCTCTAAGTTAAAGCCAGAGCAAAGGTTGACGTGCAGACAATACAAGCTTGGTGTAACTTGGGTTAACAGGGAACTCAAGGCAAGAGAACAAGTTGAGTGCAGCATTTGCATCTGTTCACCTCACATCTCAGTCTTCTTTTTTTCTGAGCATGATGGTCCTGCTCTCCTGCACAACTGACCAGAGCCACAGCCCAGCAACAGACCACACTTCTCTTACAGATTTATATCTCTTCTGTCCCCCGTGGGAGGGCTGACAACTGCATTCAGTCACTAAAACTTCCTAAAGCAAAGTGACACTCAGCATCTAAACAAACTTCCTAAAGCAGTGTTTCTTAGAACAACAACAAGAAAATCATTGCAGAGATGATAGATTAAAAGTTTTTAAGGCAATAAACAGTTACGTACACAGCTACTTCTCCTCAAGCCTTATACTCAACAAGCAACTTCTTTAGACAGTCTTGTCTTTCCTCCTGGACCACTACAGGTTCCTTTTTCTTCTGAGTATTCTGGTTGTTTTGGGGTGCTATTTTTCCTTCTTTTGGAAGAGTTTCACACAGGCTGAACATATACCAAAATTGAGGTCCCCACTACGTACATTAGCAGATTTACACACAGCCCATTCCCCATGGACAATGAGGTGAATTAATACGAATTGTCTTTTTTGTTGCTCCTAAGAAAAATTTAAGAGAAGTTAACTGCTCATCCTCTGACTTTAGAGAGGATGGCCTAACTTCCAGTTCTCCAAAATCTGACCTTGAATAAGCTAGATCCCACACTACAGAGTTACTGTAACTCAGTAAACTTGAATGATGATTGTAAATCCACATCATTAGGCTAGAAACAAGTTGGAACCTGTCCTTCCTATAGCCTCCCTGAAGCAACTGAACATGGAGAGAGCATACCATGTGAAGATTAAGTGAGAGAAGGGAAGTTTAACAGCCATCACCTCCTGTCAGCCCCAGTAAGCTTCAGAAAGCAGCATGAGGCAGAAGACCTCCCTGTCCTCCTGTTGCATCCTGGTTGCCACCTGCTCATAGCCCTTCCACAGAGCTATCTGTACTCTGGGTTTTGCCATTTATACTTTGTAGCACCAAGCACACAATATTTTGACAACCACTGTTAAGGCCACCAGAAGGCAAAAGGTCTTTTGGGAAATGCTCTTTAGTCCATGCAGCTGAAGTCTTCTGATGCACATTTGGTTTTAATACACAGAAGCAGACCACTTCCATAGGTGACCAAAATCATTGCAGTAATGGTGATAATCACAAAAATTACACAAACATACGTTTCTTTCTAACATCACTGCAAATTAACACAAAGCCAAAAAAACAACCTATTTTTGTATACTTACTAACTTCTGGAATGGTAACAAAGTATTTAGATGTATTAAATATTCAAATATAAAATGAATTTACTGTAACTGAGTCAGGCATGCCCTTCAAGAAGCTTTGATAATGTTAACTCATTTTGAAGTTAAAGATTTTTGCTCATGAAATAATAATTTTATAAGTATAATTCTGATGATACAGAGTCTAATGTTAGGGGGGTTATTTTGAGTATCTCCAAATATGAGTACATTCAAATCTTTAGACCATAAAAAAAGAATCACTAGTCACAGTCTATATTAAGGCTCAGATTTTGAAACTATTCCCTTACTTTCTACTACTTCTGCAAGATAACGTTCTAAAGCAACCTGCATCAAAGGACAGTCTTAGTTTGGTTTCAGCAATTTTTTTTCAATCATCTATGTATGTCTTTTACAGAGGAAAATGTTACAAAAACATGGAACTTTTTTTTTGACAGTTATTTATGTTAAAGACATGGACCAGAATCAAATGCTCTAAATCAATGTAGCAGCCTCATTAGGTCATGATTTTCTATCAAGTGAGCACATGAAGCAATGAATTCATTCTACCCAGTGCTATTGCCATTATGCTAAAGACCACACTTCAATACATACCTAACAAATAAAATAGACTTTTAAGCCTTTGACTTAAAACCCACACAAAATTATTTGGATGCAGCTATCTATGTAGAGCTCATCAGTGAAATTTTCAGGTTACAGGGGTCTTACGCTAAACACACTGTCATTTACCCACACAAATTATTTGCTTGCATTTTGATTTCTGGATAATAAATATTAAGCTGTCTAGACAAGACACATAGATTTGGATTGTAGAGTCAAGAGACATCTGTACAGGCACCCACAGAATATTACATTTCTCCCGCTTCATGTTGGACAAAGCCTGTCCCAGTAGTCTCAGACTCACCTAGGTCCAACCACACCTGCTGGACTCCAGACAGAAACATTCAGGATGTTAGAAGGGTGTCAAAGTATCAAACTTCAAGACTCACAGAATAAATACAAGTCTTGAATGAACCTACCAAAAAAGTTTTGCAAGTAAAGCAAAGCTTAAGTAATTTTGTTCTTTGGTTAAAACAAAAAAAATTTCAAGATATCCACGGTCACATGATGCATGAAGGACTTCAGAGTCTACTTCATTACTAAGAACAACTGAAATTAGTTTTGGAGTTGACATTTTCCTACACAAGACTCAAGTTGAAGGCTCTCTTCCTTCAAAGAGATAAATATTCATCATGTATTTTCTATTAAACCTGAAATAAAGTTTAAAAAAGACATCAATTTGTTTATAGTTGTAAGAGCATGTTATTGTTTGTGAATTTCTAAAGCCATGAATAAGCATACTCTGAGGCATAGATGTGTGTTTCACCTTAACACTAGATTATCCACAGTTTATTTTCAGTCTTAATACTGCATTAAGGTGTTTTGCATCAATATAGAACATCCATGTTAATATGATCTAGCTCAAGTAAAGCCAGCAGAGCTTTAGTTATAGGAATCCATTTACATGTTAAAAATTAAATCTTATTATAAGAATTTATTTGCAGCAAGTCTAGTGTTTGTTCCCATATTGCTGTCAACACAGTCTCCATAACACTACTAACAATAACATAGTATCTTGAAGATAATAAACTTATTTTTAATCCACCAAATCCCCGTGAAATTGTAAAAAAGTATTTTAAATGTCTATAGAACTGGGGACGGGAGAGAAGTGACCTCTGTAAGCCCCATTTGCACATAACTGATCCATTTACTGTATTTAGAGCAAATACAAGCAAAGGTTTACTAATTTACTATTGCACCTCATAATACCAAAAATTTATCACAAAATATTACAAAGTAAAGCCAAGCAAGGATTTGCTCATCAATAGAAATAGCCTCCCTGGCCCATACACTCACACCACCTTTCTCAAAAGGAACAGAACAGCATTCTGGTCTGAAAATGCACAAGAGGGCCTTGATTCAGAGCAGGACAAAAAAATATAGACATTTGCCACATCATCTTTTTAAAAAAAGGTGGGACCAAAGCAGGTCTTAAAGTTGGTGATCTCCTGGCTAAGCTGGACTCATACTTAAGCATTCTTTTGTTAGATCAGATTTTCACTGAAAGATCCAGATAAATTGCTAGAAAAGTGTGTAGCTTGATGGTTGATAATGAAAAGAAATATATTTTAAACATTATTAGGAAGAAATAAGAGTTTAGGGCACATCTGCAAAACAAGAAACCAAAATTGGCATAGCACTTCTCCAAATAATATCTTCTGCTTCTCAACAGGGCTATTTATCCCAAATGTTTTGCTGCTGTGATGCATCTGTAACTGTGTGATAATCTAAGCACCCTTATTCAAAGCTCTAGTGGGGCAGTGCATCATGTTATGTAGATATAGTCTAAATGGGTTATCTTTTTCCCAGATGCTAACATTACAGGTATTTGTAAAAAGACAGCAGCTTCATCCACTGTGTTTCTTCTGTTAAGTCAACACAAGTGTCTTGCACTGGGTTTAGGCTGGAACCTGCTTCTTTTCGGGGAAGTTCCAAGGACTAAGTGTGTCTGTAGTCTCTGTTCTTAGCAATAGCCACAGTAATTAGCAAGTCCTATTATTATGCATGATATAGCAAACATTTATATAACAACACTAATGATTTTTCCTAGCCATAAAATAGTAGAAACACTGTAAGGTTCTCAGAGATGAGCCATTAAAAAGTAGAATAGTGGTTAAATTCCAGGAGGTTTAAGATACCATATAGAGCATTCCTTAAGTGGCAAGAGAACAAGAGATGCATTAAAATAAAATATTTTTTATTCTAAATTAGAGTCAAGTCTACAGTGTTTATGATACTGTCAGCCAATGTATTTAATCTTTATATATGTGCATTTCATAGTGTTACTGTGACTGACAGTCATGTTACATTACATTTCCTTACAGGATCCTTTGGTCAAGCTTGTGTGACAACTTACATAACGCCTGTCAACTTTCATAGATTAGCTCAAAACCATTAAACTGAGATTGATAATACAGGATACAAAAATTTAAAAATTTAGCAATGCTTACATGGTGTGAGTTTCCTGTGAAAGGGAACAGCTGATTATTTATTACTGTAATTTATAGGAATAGCAAATTTAATACAAAACCTTCTGAAACAGTAATACGTGCTAACTAGAAAACAACATTTTCTGAGGCAAGATAGAAAGGATTGTTCCATAGCTGTATCTGAGCTATAGCTATCTGAGGCTGTTCCATAACTATATATTAACACAGTGGAAGCATCTGAAACAAGGGTTTGGAAGCATCTTTCAATTCTAGCATACATCTTTACAAGCCTGGCTCAGAAAACTAAACCTAACCACATACACTGCATGCAGCTCCCATAAATCACTTGGATCAGTTGCCAGCTTCAGTTTCAGTCTGGACATTACCAATCAAGAAGCAGTGTCTAGTCTTGCAGCACTAGAACAGGTTGCCCAGGAATGTCATGGAATTTCCAGCCCTGAAGACTCTCAAGATTTGGGTAAACAGAGCCACAACTGAGCTGACCTAACATTGATGACAATCCTGCACTGAGCAGGAGCTTGGACTTCTAGGGACCTAGGTCCCTTCTAACAAATCTTCCATGATCCCACAAATTCACAAGAAACAAGAATTTGACACAGAAACTTTATGGTTAATATACATGAAACATTCCAACAAGATATACTCTAGCTTTTAATTTCTAGCTTGGTAAAAATCATAGGTACAAGATTTCTGGCCCCGTCCCCTACCCCATTAGTTTCTGAACTTCCCAAGAGCACACAAACCATTAAGATTATCTTTGACTATTGCAACCAACTGTTTTCTCCTAGCAGCAATCATCAAGCTTCAAGACATTGTTCACTACGCTATTTATGATGCGAGTCTCAGTAGTTTCGAGTGCACTGGATGTAATGTACATCTCTTAGGAGAAATCAGTCAAGTGTGTGCTATTTTGCCTGGAAGAAGCCTGTCTAGCACTTTTGTATGGGCAGCTAATTTTCAAATGCCACTTTGAGCTGCAAAGAGCTTGAAAGTAGCTTTCCAACAAAACATCTTCAAAAACTCTTTAGCCTCTGAAACAGAGGTCATGAATTCCTTTCAAACTTCAGCTTTGATTGCTCTAACCTCCACAATTAGTGCAGTATGCTGTAGAAAACATTTTAAACCCAGAAGTGGATTCTGAAATATACATGCACTCAGTTTCTGAATGTAAAGAAATCCTGAAGCTCAGTGATTGCAGTGAAATACCAGCAAATCTCAAATCATTTAATGTTCTTAAGTCTCTAAATTAGGCTTTACTTGGCCTACATTTAAGACTTGATCCTTCTGAAATCAGGATTCATTCAATCCAGAAATCTTTGGATTTATGGAGTCATAAATGAAACAGAAGTCAACAACTCTGGGTTCATTACACAGAAGAAATTTACTCCCCCTTTTCTTTCTCAAGTCAGCCTGTACTACCACAGAGCATATCCAAGACAGGGAGCACCTTACATGCCAACATGCAGAGCCTGAATGCCAGAGCTCTAGAAGAAATAAGTGAGGAAAGGATGCAATTATAATTGCCAGAAACTTGAAAGCCTCTTTTCACAAGCATTCTTAAGGCTAGATTATCCTTGCTGTCCGTGGCAAAGTTAAAGTTTTCAAGCCTCAAGCCTGACTAATAGTATGAAGAGTGAGATAAAGGTGGAAGACTTGGGGAATGGGAAAGATACTACATTATCACTTGTGTACCTATTTCCTCTTACAAGAAAGTCTGCTGATGTGAAGTCAAAAGCATGCAAGTCTGCAACATGCTCAAAGAGGCCAGAGTGACATTTTTAGTTTAACTTTTTCCTTTAGGTCTTCTAGTTTCCATCAGTTCAGATGCCTCAGGTGACATGAAGAATACTAGGCAAGCTTTCCAGTCCCAGCTTGCCATCCTGGAGAGATTAATTAGCATGTCAGCATTCAAAGAATGCAAATTTACACCAAGCTGGAATAAACTCCAGCATTCACAGTCAGGTGCACAAATACCTCAACTGTTATCCTGTCTTTGACCAAGGGTCTCTTTCTTCATTAAGAATTGCAAGATTACCACAGAAGCAAGTCCTGGAGCATTCAGAAATTTATAGATTCAAGACCCCACTCGAAAAATCAGCTAACAGTGAAAGGCAATCACAAAACCCAGATCTCAAGAAAGTAACAGCTACTTGCTTGGCAAGTACAGATAAAGTTCTTGCCATCACTGCAAATGGAAAGGAATTTGAAGCTTAGCTGTAACCTTTAATATCAACCTACACACCCTCACTTCTAAGACCTATATATGTTTACATTTGAGCTGGAATTGCACTGGTTTTGATCAAATTGAAGGATTTCCCTCAACTTCAGGTGATTTGTTGTTTAGCAATCTTAATAGGGTTGATAAATATAACACCATTACTCATTTTCTGATTTTAAATTGAGACAGGCAAGAAAGTAGCAAATGTTATCAGGAACCTTAGAACACATTCGTGCAATAAAAAGTCACTTTTTCCCTTGTGGTAAACACTGTCTTTCCCTCATTAACAGAGCATCAACTTTGCTGTCTCCTTGCTTTGCAATGAAACCACTACTAGCATTTTGTTCTGTATTTGCTTTCAAAAAAACAATTACTTTGAGTAGACCAACTCTTTGAGGACAGCAGCAAGTTAAGAAAGTTAATTAACAAAAGAAAAAGGTTACTCATCCAACCTATACATGTTGCAGGCTTTGTGTTTTGTTAGGTCCCCCCCCAACTGTAAGGATAAAATTCTGCAGAGCACAGGAAACACGCAAAGCAAACGGGCTGTTGCTTTAAGTGAACTTGAAATTGGGGATTAAGTTATTTCTCAGTTAAATCTCAGTTCTTTAATACAAATTGCTCACCATATTCCTTCTGAAACAATTTTCTACTTCAATATTAATAAGAATGTGAGTACCCATAAAATACATTTCAGGACTACAGAGGATCTCTTGAGGTGAAAACACTAAATTTCATCCCACAGCCATAAAGCAGCTTCTCTGATAAAACTTTGTGACCTATTTTACAGTTCCTTCCCTGGCTGGAAAAGGATTTGTGAAAGGGCATGCACATCACTTTCCCAGTATCAAGACAGTAATAAACTGCCAGTTACATCTCTAAATTGATGTATTTTATTTAGTTTGCATATTTGCATTAACCCCTTTAAAAAAGTTACCACTACAGAAAAACGTAGTTCTCAAACCCTAATTCTAACCTCCTTGAAAAACAGTATTAAGAATGAATACTATATTTAAAGGCAGTAGTAACATTAGAAAAAGGCCAAGGAGAGGTCAGAAATAAGTACAAAATAAAGAGAATTCAGGTTGTAAAAATGCTACTAGATATATACCTATATACCCACATTGTGCTGGCTTTGGCTAGGACAGAGTTAATTTTCTTTGTAGTAGTTAATATGGGCCGATGTTTTGGATTTATGCTGAAAACAGTGTCGATAACACAGGGATGTTTTTGTTACTGCTGAGCAGTGCTTACACAGAGCCAAGGCCTTTGCTGCTCCTCACACCACCCCACCAGCGAGGAGGCTGGGGGTGCACAAGGATTTGGGAGGGGACACAGCTGGGACAGCTGACCCCAACTGACCAAAGGGATATCCCATACGACATCATGCTCAGCATATAAAGCTGGATGGGGGAAGAAGAAGGAAGGGGCACACATTCGGAGGGATGGCGTTCGTCTTCCCCAGTCACCATTACGCATGATGGAGCCCTGCTTTCCTGGAGATGGTTGAACACCTGCCTGCCCATGGGAATAGCTTTGGCTATTGAACTGTCTTGATCTCAACCCACGAGTTTTCTCCCTTTTACTCTTCTGACTCTCTATCCCATCCTGCTTGGGGGCAGGAAGAGCACGTGGCTGCATGGTACTTAGTTACCAGCTGGGGTTAAACCTCAACACAAATATATATGAAATTGAACAGCTAGAAATTCTGTGATAAGAAAATGCCAGATGTATCAATCATTAGTATATTACAGTTCTAGTACATGATGAGTTTGTGTTAAAAATGTTTTCCTCTGTGACACATACCCAGATGAAACCAACTGAAAGAGCAACAGGATTTTTTTCATAATCTAAGATTATCAGCTTTTGAGATTCAGCAGGCAGTCCAAAGTTGTAATCACACTAACAGCTCAGATATCAATTAGATTCTCAGATACAGGTGCTTCCCATTAATGAGAACTGATCTTCCATCTGTGCTTCATGATGAGTCTGCAATATTTGTTTTGATATCAACTTTACTACAGTTATCTGTGTCTTTGTCACCTCACAGTAAATCTATTGCAATACAGCCAATGACAGGTTGCAATTCAAGTATTTTAAAATGCTCCATTGATGCTTTCTTTGCTATTTCAGTTAAGCTGATGCCACATCATTAACATTTCAAAAGAATGTCTTTTAGCCTTCAGGATTGAACAGTTGTAAGGTCTTTAAGGG
Organism: Aramus guarauna; assembly: GCA_013400195.1. Classification (NCBI taxonomy): domain Eukaryota; kingdom Metazoa; phylum Chordata; class Aves; order Gruiformes; family Aramidae; genus Aramus; species Aramus guarauna. The sequence goes on from VXBL01010368.1 coordinate 2,776,405, forward strand.
GACCCACAGCCTGCAGTTTCCAACAATCTATCAAGGAGGTCTTATTCCTGAAGTCCTAAACACTTAGACCTTCCTCCAATTTATTTCAATATTTTTATCCTCTTTCAACATGCTAAATCAAGAAGTGACATTATTAAAGCATTAAGTTCCCAGCAAAATTCATTTCACACAGATGAAAAAAGCTTATGAATATACATAACAAGAAAGAAATTGAGAAGCAACAGAAGATAGCCACAGGTCCAAAGAGTGAACCTTAGGCTTCCCCTCAGCATGAGCAAATGGATTTGCCATCTTTGCTCCCAATCTTATAGCAATAATCCCAATCCCTTTGGAGGTCCTCTAATTTTACTGACCCTACAGGAAAGGGAGGCAGATAGAAAGAAGACAGCAGGGACCACAGTTACCATGTCCTATGCAGGCACCACCTCAGCACCATCACACCAATAGGACACACAGCTGGCCAGTAGCTGCAGCTTCACATATGGCCTCACACCTATCTTGCTTATTTTGCTAGAATGCAGGGTGAATTAACTTCCATGGAATTTCAGGGATTTTTACACCTTTAAAAAAGGGAAACTCTGAAGACTGAAAAAAGTTATGGGACACAAACTAAGAATTCTTTGCCACAGCACACCACTTCCATATCTGTCCCCAGCTCCAGCCATTCCAGGGAGGGAACTACTCACAGAAGGTAAAAGCACTTTGTGTACAAAAGTTTCTGTGGATTTTTGTTTTGCTGGGGGTTTTTGGTGGGTTTTACCTGTTTGTTTTGGTTTTTATTTTGAGGAAGTGTAGTTTTTTGTTGCTGTTGGTTTGTGGGGAGTTTTTCAACAAAGATTATCAAAGTGAAAAGCCCAAAACTTCTGCAGATACAGGAGACAGCAAGTCAGGAAAAAGGGCAGATTGTATCACACACACCTTTTACTCATGCATTTATGAAAACTGTATCTTCAGCAGTATATCCAAGAGACAACTGAGAACAGGCAAGCTTCTTCCTGCTTAAACTGTCACAATAATACCTCTTCACTAGACTAAAAGTTGAACCTATAAGCAATTCACACTCCTGACTCGAGCAGAGCAGTGACACATTTTCTACAGTAAAAAACTAATAGGAAGAGGCAAGCCTACTCCTTTCGGGTAATTCGATTCTTATTGCTTCTAAAAAATCTGTTCATCCATTTGCCTCTTTCTTGACTTTCACACAGCGAAGGTTCGTACCTTCATCACCCTCCACGTCAAGCCACATTTACGACTATGTTTGAGACAACCCAGCCATGATATCATTAGGTTAAAAAGCTTTAACACTGGGATTTTTCTCACACATTTCTGAAAAGCAGGGTGCTGTTTTTGTTGCCTGATAGTAATGGGAAGTTTCCACCACATCACCACTTGTTATTAATCACAGGTGCATGAAAGCCAGCATTGAAATGGGAACTTTGCTATTCATATTTTCTGCAAACTCAGCTTGCTTATAGGCCCCAGTTACACTTCTATTAAAAAATATTCCCTTTGAGATCTCAGGAATACCACAAATAGGACATACAACAACCAGTATTTGATCACTTCCCTGACTATACTTTTTGTTCTATTGATCCTTCTTCCACTGTCATTTGCTCCAGGGCTTTTATGGCATACTCCTGTTTACCTCCTGAATGTTCCAACCATTTTAAAAAAATGCCTCCAAGTCTGCTGTCATTGAATTAGCTGGATTTTTTTACTATTTAATTTACCTGAAGAAAAAGCATTTAGGCCACCTAGAAGCACCTTTGAGAATTCTGTTGCTTTTCCATACACAAGCCACATACTTGTATGATCTTCTAGCTCTTGTGAAGGCCACAACCTCCCAAGAATGCAGTGTATCCAGTAGCAAAGAAACTTCTTCAAAAATAGTCATTTACACAAATAACAATAGCAGCTGCAGTTATACTAATCATGCAAAGTTACAAGAGCTAACCATATTTAGAATTAGGTCTGAGCTCATCATAGCCAAGTCAGAAATAAGTTCTTGGGAAAATATTGCACAGTGCCACACGTACAGTACAGGCAAAGAGAACTAATGCCTCACAGATAACATGATCTGTGAAATAGGGCTTCTTTGGTTAAAGTCAAGAAATTAAATTTCCTGATCCAGTTTAAGAGATGAAATGAGCATAAATATGTATAGTGTGAATAGTTGTTCACAGGCCTATGAGAAGGAGGATTTGTTTTACAGAAAAACAAGGAAAACAATCCCAAAACTCTTTAAATGTCTTTCCTGGGTACTGATTCAGTAGCCACTGAAGTTAGTCCAGAAGTGGCTTCATTCCCTAGAATAAGGGCATCACTATTTTAAATTGTTAATTCCTTTCAACAACCACATAAAATATCAGGCTCCTTGTGAAATTAACTCTATCCTAGCCAGAACTAGGACAAAGAGATTAAGTAACTTGAAAGCCATTTTAAATACGTAATTCAAGTGTTGCCTCATATAACCTAAAGATTAAACTTGCACATTATTCAAATGCTACTATAATTAAAAAGCACCAGTAGAAATATTGCATTTTTCCACACCACCTGTTTAATGTCTACAAGGGTTTTTTTTATTGCAAGATGAAAGACCAATATGGAAGTTCTATTGTAACTTTAGACATACTTCGGCAGGGACAAGAGACTAGTCTGCCAATTGATTCTTCATCTACTTATAAGCATAATATTGCAAATTTAGTTGTGATATTAATTAGCTCTCATATGACTATTATTATTTGCTCTTAAGCTACATCTCTCTTCACACAATCCATTGCGATTTACTGTTATTTAAGAAAACCAACTTTCTGGCTATGCTGGACCATAGTGATACAGCAACTGCCAGTTGGACAAATACAAGTGAAACTATGCATTTCACTGCAAAAAAGAGTACAAGTACTTCTCACCAGTTTAATTATGATGTACTGGAAGTGCTGACTGATTGCTTTTCATGAAGAGGAACTGAAACACTAATTAGCACTTTTTTAACAAGTGTTTCAGTTTATGTAAGTGTTTACTGCCAATAAGAAAAGGATTAATATAGCTCTCCTTTTGTGCAGTTGCATTTAAATTTGATGCTATATTGTCTTTATACATAGCTTGTTGCTTCTTGGAAAGCCAGTGTGGGTCTAGGTCCTTAACTCTTAAATAGAAGAAGTCAGTGAAATAACAACTCATGCAATAGAGCTCAAATACTCTTATTCCTACTGATCTCCTGAGGCAAGGTTACCAGTTTGGTATTCTTTCTTGTCCCTTTTATTGACTTACATATCAGTTAAATAAGCACCTGAACTTTTTGATGTCGGGCACATTCACATTACAGAATCTGCACTTATTTCCACATCTATGAAGTTCTTTGCATGACTACATCCATAGATTGCTTTCTTACACCTCACTCCTGAACAGGTTTACCTACAAACAATTCCACATGAATGACCTCTTGATTGATATCCTGTTCAAAATAGGATATCCCTGTCCAAAAGTGGTGATGTTCTTCAAGATACATAAAGCACCAGTTTCTCATTTTATTTCCTTCATCCTGTTCCACTCCGTAGGTCACAATATATTAATCTAGCATTTGATATGCACGTAAGCCACATGCAAGATACACATCACTTTTCAGACAGATACAGACAAAACAATACAGGTACACTCTGGATTAATAACCTACAGTCAGTGTGGGAGATAGCTTTGAACCAGCTATTAGCAAGACAGAGCTCAGCATGGCTTCCAAGGCCTGTGCCGGTAGTACAGGTTAGCTTGCCAAAGTTGTGGTGTGACAGAACTGGGCTGTTATTTGTCTCCCACCTCCGACGTGCTGAACAATTATGTATCCTCATTGCAGTTCCAGCCACCCAGGACCATGACTCTGGGTGCTTACACACAAATCCATGCAAGCTCAGAGAGGTCTACTACTTCAGCTCCAGTTTAGATTAACAAAAACTTGTACGGCTCTAGCACTTCTCAGATCCTACCTACAGGAATGTTCCTTGATTTATTTTGGGGCCCTGGCAGGATTATGCATATGAAACCTGTTCTGTCAAATCTGTTCTTGTTTCTAATTCATTTCTCACACAGAGATGTCAGTTTACAACTGACTAACCATACATGCTTTGGTACTCACCTGTCTTCAGTCTTAATCTGAAAAGCAAATGAAATACAGTAACCCTTCAGCTCAAAAGCTGTCTCATTTAAGCTCACAGGTTTCCCTACAGACAGAGGTATCCTCTCTATTAATCTTCTGGTGGCTTCAGGACATTAAAGAAAATAACCTGCCTGCAAACCTGTCAGACATTAACTGCTGAGATTCTGACTCCCTGGCACAGATACAGGCTTTAGGTACATGGCTTTAAGACTCAGGATCCACTCCTCCTATAGTTAATGGGCTATCATGTATAGCATGAAGCTGGTCATTTCATTCATAATACATCCTTGACTAAAACCAGCACATCTCTCAAGAGAAAGAAAAACTAAGTGGCATGCTTAAGAAAATTCTACTCTCAACATCTGTTGCAAGTGCTTAGAAGATAAAAAAAATAAGCTTTAGGGACCCAAGCAATTTCAATTTGACAATAGAGAGCTGTCTCAGAACAGTTAAATCCCTTGAGGTTTCAGAAAAGTCAGCAGAAAGAAAAATCTAACTCTCTGCTTACCCTTCTTCCAATCCCCCCCTTCAAACAAAGGAAGTCCTTTTTTATGGGTCCTCATAGACAATCAACAAGCACAAGCTTTGAAACAGTTGTTGAACACATTGTCTGTTGGCTAACCAACAGATCAAATGGGATGCAGAAGAGATTATTGGGATGACCACAGAAAGCATGGAGACTACTAGAAATGCACCAAGAAAATGACAGCATGGAAAACACAGGGCTCATGGAATTGCAGATTGAACTGTTGGATTAAAGGATCTTTTAGCTGCACTAGAAGCCAGTAGAAGGAACTGTATGCAGGAGTAAAAGGCACAGAACTCGGGGAAGCGTGGTGAAGGTCCCCCCACCCACCAGATACAAGACTGACAGAGAACTTCAGGCTCCCCTGTTTGGAGGACTTCATAGACTACCTCTTTACAAGACATAGAAGAACCTTTACTTATGTCAGAAGGCAATTCAGCTAGAAGCAAAAGGAGATAGCACAGCCCAATATATCTGTATAAAGAATCCACAATTCCATCTTCCCTTACCAACAACAGAAAATACATCTTTAATACAACCTCTGTATTTCCAGCACAGGACATTTGTCCTTGTTGTGACTTGCTGTGCAAAGTGTTTACATTTGAATGCATTAGCAAAATCTCAGGCAAGAGAGCCCAATGTGCATGGAAGCACAAACCCCACCCCACCCCCGCACACACACACACACAAGGGTGAGGACCACCTGAAGTGCATGTTACCTTCTTACAAACTTCTTTCAACAGTTTACCATAAAAATCTAAGTAGAACTTGATTATAAGCTACAGATTATTGTTGTTAAAGTCCACTATAACATGTTAATTTCACTCTTAATTTAAATCTCAAAGCTCTCACATTTGCAATAATGTTCTTTTATTCACCCAGAAGTGCTGTCTTACCAGCTAAAATTCTAAGAATATGTGCAAAACTGTTCAAAAAAAAAAATCAGTAAATTTCCACCACTGGACTTGGCACAACACCAGCTGCAAAGACAAGATTGTAATTGCTAAAAGTGCAAGTACACCTGCTTCACTCCAGGTAGCACAAACTCATCTTTTTGAGGACAAGGAGTAGCTCCACCCTTAGCTAATTCACTGTTCAGTAAACAAAGGAGTATGTTGGAGCCATCAGAATTATACCCATCAGCACTATGGTTGCTCTAGATTTATTTGCACATTTATATCAAGACTAATACAACCCTTAAATTTTCACGACAAGCTGCTTGTAATGAGGGCCTGTTTTCTCCCTAGCTATGCCACATTGCATAGGCTACCATCTGGCCCTGTAAAAACAGTCTTACAGAGACAGAAACAAAGCAAACTTTCATAGCTTAGGCCCACAGCAAGAATAAAAGTTAAAACTGCTTATTCTACTCCTGAAGCTATTTTTAAACTATTTATCCCAATGTACACATTAGTTATTTATATGATACCCAACAGGCATTATGCTAAAATGAGATTTGACTCTGTACCAGGTGACTGAGTCTTGTGCAAAATGCTTGCTAGCTACCAAAAAGCATTTGCTATTCTGTTCTGAATACCTGACTCAGTAACTGACATCACAAGCATTTGTTTGACATGAATATGTAGATATGTGAAAATCTGTGTTCAAAACAAGACAGACTAGGATGAAAGGTCAAGTTTGATGGGCTGGGAAAAAAGGCCTACAGCTCCTTTTCAAATCAAGTTTGAGTTTTCTTCAAAGGTCAATGTCAGTGTGACCTATTTCAATTTTCTTCATCAGTAGGCCTCGGGAATGCTTTGAAATATTATTGCTCTAAGCATTTGGGGAAAGCCTCACAACTGATAAAAATATCTCATTGCATGACTAGTCCAATGCAGTCTCCATAGCATCTTAGTTCCTGTGATAAAGAGGCTTCTCAATATCATACACCTTTGCATGAAAATTTAGAAACCCTTTCAGTCTGAGTGTTCAAAAAAAAAACCACTATCGATACGCTCAGTCTAATGAATATTCCCCCAAATAAAATGTAAATCTTTTTCACCTAGCAATCAAGTAACCTGATTTTTTGTGTTGGGGTAAGCCAGTGATTGCACTCCTAGTGCATTCCAGTCAATGGTCATTAGAACACTCGCATGAGAGAAATCAAGATGATACTTATTTGTGACTTTTCCCCAGGAGGCTTCTGCAAGCATCCTGCAAAGATGACATATCCTGTCTGTTCAAGTCTAATATGACTACTGCATCAGCTGGCATCACAGATAAGATCCATAATTGTCAACTCAAAGTAATAATGCATTTCCTAAAAATAATGAGATATGTAGGTACAGATGACTTTTTTGGATTTACTCAAATTTGTGTCAGTTTAGGAAGAGCTACACAAACTGACTGTAGGAAGCTCGTTTCTCTTTCATGTGGTTAGTAACTGTGGAGTCCAATTTAGATCTTGGGACCCTGCCTGATTAAAAAGTTGAGTCTTCAAACTACTTTTATTTCAGTTAATCCACACTGCATTAAAAGCACTCCAAAGTCATTGATTCCCTTGAAATACTTTGCAGTAAAGACAGGAAGAGGTGAAAAGACACAGGCAGCATGCACGAAGAAACAGATTAGACAAGAGTCAGGTCTAGCATTTTCCCTTTGCACAAATCCTATTTAGGAAGGGATCTAGACCAGGCGGTGTTCCTATCCAGTTACATATCTTGGAAGTAAAATAAGTCACAGGAGTAGCTACAGCAAGATACAAGTTAGAGACCTTTCACTTCACCTACCTTAATAACTAAATCTAAATACAGTAATTACATACATTTGTCTACCCTGACAAAAAGATCCAACAAAAATACTTCCATGGTGGGTATTTCCAGACAGGCCTAATATTTTCTACTTTGTTCTGAAGTTTAAAAATCATACAAGTAAGATTTTATTGAAAATATCTTAGGGGAGAGAGGCAGAGACAGAGACATCATGATATACTATTATGTTTTTGCATTAATTACCTTTCAAAAGTGTACAGTTTCCCTGAAAATTCACAGATCATGTTCTTTACCATTAATATCAATACACAGCACAATTAGATCCTTAACATAAGAAACTAAAGGTCATGATCACCATATTCCCTGATGTAGAGAGTATGGTTCACCCTTATTTTAAGAGGTATGTTCATGCTATTTATACCATAAGAAGCTTTCATAAGTGGCATTTGAGTGCTTTGCAACTTCAGGGAGAGAGAGATGCACAAAGGTAGAGACAAATATTTGTTTTATTGGTAACTTAGCAAAACGCAATTTAACACCAGGCAGTTTTAGCATAATCTAACCATTATAGACAGGGTGATATCTAAACAATGACATCTCTCCACTTCTCACTGGGAAATTGTTCCATCTTCCACGCGAGTACATCCAGAGGACATGGGGACAGCACCTCTTTGCATCAGCACCTGGCACTTCATAACATTAAATATCCCGTTACAGCAAGAGCAGGTGTCAGACACCTGAAAGCTATTACAGCAAGAAAGCTAAATGCTCCTTAACTCTTAACACCTGTAGGCCACACAAAGCTATTTTGCTGATATAGAAGAGGCATGGGAAAGGAATAGACATTCATAGAAAACAATGAGGGGTTGGTTTGCTGGAGCTGGAAGTTCTGCTTGCAACTCCTGAAATTTGTAGTTGCTACCATGCAAGCTAGTGTTTCCATTATACTTGCATAGACAACTTTGACTTTCCTAAGCCCCCAGTTCTCCTTCCATCAAGGAACAGTTTAAACAGATTTCTCTGCACAGTTTTTGAGCAATTGTTTCATCCAAGCTCACAGTTACCTCACAAAGTATGTTCTACAAAAACAAAGGCCATTCATCAGGAAGTTGCTGCAATTCCCCACTGCAAAATTTTTATCACTATCTCTGCTCACTCATCCAAAACCCAGGTATAAGCTTCAGTCAGATGTATGGCTGAGCAAACAGGACAAGAACAGCACTGACACTGGAAAGGGGATTACCATACCTGCTTCAGAGGAAAATTAGACTTCAGTATAAAATAAAACATGGCGAATTCAGAGAACTGCCAGAAAGTAGTACACAATATTTTCATTCCTACATTCAGGTGGGGATAATTAGCCCATCAGCATAACTCAGCAGTCATTGACTGGCTTAAAAACCAAGCAAGTCTTCCTCTTCCCCACTTTCTCCTCCTGCCAAAGGATGCGTTTTCTTTCCTGCCACATGCAGAGCAAAATCCACTTACACACAAACCCTTCTTGCAGGAAGGAGTAATGACATGCAAGGTTATCCCATCATGCTAGCAGCAAACCACTGTGCATGGGGCGCGCATACAGAGGAGGAGATTGTTCAATACCCCACAATTTACAGATATTCCCAATCATTAAAGGAGACTATTATGTGCATTAGCAAAAAGCATCTCCATAGGAGAGCCTGCTCAAATATGACTACAGTATTAAAAATCCAGTAGTTGTACAAAAAAACCCCACACAAACCACAAAACAGATTTCTCAGACTGAATTGCACCCTTTTGCATAGGCTCCTCTTTCTGAATCAGAGCAATACCTCTAGCACTGCCGCTTGACAAAGGTATCAGATACACAGTTGTGTGACCCTTTTTACTAATAACTGCTTTACAAAACCTAAAACACAGACAAAAACACTTCTATAGGAATATTGCAAGGCTGTCCTAAAAAGAACATGCAGAGACTGAGGAAGACAGGTGTTATGGAATGAGTTCATCTCAAGTGGGAAATCATAAAAACTTTACCCAGGAGCCCCTTTATAAGCCTCTCCCCTCTGTCCTCCTTCCTCTTATTCCATGAAAAGCTCCTTCTCACAAGCCAGTAAATCACACCTACTTTGTCACAGATAAGCTACAGCTTCTTTCCTCATGTAGCTGCACACTTAATTACATTTCTCACCAGCTTCTCTTAATGGAGTCATGTGTTCCCTCACAATTTATATAAAAGAGCAGGAACACTCACAGGGAACCTCTCCTATGTCCAGGACTAAAAATCAAATATACTGAAGTATACTACAACAACACAAATATGCCCACACCTTCAGGATCCCCCTTATCCTTTTAATTACTTTTTCTAACCCTACCTCTGTCATGGAACCACACAAACTAGGCCAGTCCAGTTAACAAACAATCAAACAAAAATATTTCTTTTACAAGATGGAAGTGGAGAAACTAAGTTTTGTTTTAACTGAAACCACTCTGGCTCCAACAGACATTAACAATGCACAGGTTCAGGATGTCAGCTGAGAAATTAGTACTACACCACTGACTTAAGAGCTCCTAAGGTTTATGGTTGATGACCCAAAATCACTCACTCACCCATGTAAGATGAGGTCTCTCAAACCATACAGAAGATGATCCATGGGTGGTGTCCCAGCCCATGGGGAGAGCCTCCGACCATAGGCCCACTGCCCTGAGGGAGACCAACTCAAGATGGCCGGCTCACAGGACTCCATTTATACCCAATTCAAATCTGGCCTGTGGCCATATATGGTCACGTAGGTCCCTATTGGCTGAAGACCTCAGCTTTGTCTCCCGTCAGCTGAAACTGCCAATGCCCTGTGGGCATCATTCAAACTGTGGCGGGAAGGTTTTCCGGGGGGCTTTGTCAGGGCAGGTGCATCTGCCACAGCCTCCTACGGCTTTTCTCAATAAGAAACCCACAGCCCCTTCCCAGGAACTTTCACCTGCCTCTTTTTCTTCCCTAGCTCCCAGGAAAGGGATCTCCTACTTACCCTTTCCTCTTTCAATATCCAGATAACAAGCAGACAGAAAATTATGTCCCACTACATTTCCCTTCAGAAAACAACAACAAAAACCAAACAGCAAACCAATCTTCTTTTTACCTGCAGGAGAGTCAAAGAGCACGAGGCAATCCCCAGGAAGCCATGCAAACATTAACATGGCTTTCTCCTCATTTCTAGGTGCGGGTACCACCCGGCCTGCCCACCTCGTCAGAGCCTGATGGAAAACCCCTGCTCCATAGCAGCTTCAATTGGTTCTCATAGCTTAGAAAGAGCTGGAATGTCAGTAACTTCACTAATTCTAATGAAACCCTGCCAGGTTTCCGTAGGTATTTCACTTAGAGGAAGCTAATGGCATTGCTTTTTAAAAAAATGCTTGTACTGAGTAACTATCTTTTATGAAGGAGCAGCTTGGGTTTTTTTTTAGCTGTTCTTAAATGATCTATGAAAACTGTAGTTTTGTACAATCTGGAACACATTTTCTTTAATCAAATAGCATCTCACATTCTTTTTGCAGGGAAAAAAAAATAAAAAGGTCCTAATTAGTTCTGCTGGATGTAATAAAACCAGGACAGTTATTCTGTGACATTTCCATGTGCCAGGAATTGCTGAATAGTCTTCTTTTACTGATTTAGACCTTTTGTAGATCCTGAAAAGTCAAAGATTGGCTTATAGTTTATGAATCTTGAGATACCAGAAAGAAATTGACTGAATAATACTTAACTATCAAAACATGATGTGCTAGCACCAGGGCAAGATAATCCCAACCCAGATTAATCTTCTGAAACAGATGACCTGAGCCAGATTTAACTCTAGTTGGACCTGTACCTTATTCTTTCAGCTGAATTATTACGTTGTAGTCTCTCTCTTTACCCAAAGCAAGGCACTTAAAGGGTCACTGTTCATGTTGTGCCCCTCTCAAAAAAAAAAAAAGGCTGAAACAGCAAGAGAATAACAGGCTTATGTCTAAAAAAAAAGGGTCTAATGCTGTTGTGTGCCTTTTTTTAGCTCTCCTTGATTTACAAATACACAGTCCTTATGCAGCCTGGTCTAACTGGCAGCTCTGCCTTGCTTCCTCCTACCCAAAGGAGAAGAGAAGCAGCTTGTTCAGTGAACTCAGCCCAAACTGCCTCTGTCTGCCTCCCTCTGCTTTGCACCAGCCCTGGTTTGCCACAGGGACCGCTGCGGCTGCTGCTGCAGGTGGGAAGCCTTCGCCTCTCGCCACTAGTCACAAGCATCGCCCCATCCACAACCCAGCAGTGCAAACCAGCTCTTTGCGTCGGGCAACAGCCATTCCCCCACTCCCAGCAGTGAGAACAAAACGCAGCCCACGAGGGATCCTAAAACCCAAATCTGGCCCATGCAGCTGACAAAATCGGACTGCCCTACAGCTAGGAAATGAACTTACTCCTTATCTAAGCGCCGGATCTCTTGTCATTAGATAACATACGTTTGGGATTGTTGGGAAACGTTGCTGCTTCACTTTCTTGTGAGAAGCCTAGTTACCATATGTGCATCGAAGTTATCTTATTGCCAGCAGCTGAAAAAGTGTGGGTGCCAGTGTGTGAATACCAAATAATAAAGGAATCCCCAGGAGACGTCTGATTCAATTTCCTCTGTAGTACAAGACAAACATGAAAATTCGTTGTCTTGATTAGCTTTAGTGCAGGGAAACATCTTTCACAGCTGATTGTAAATCTTCTGAATGATCTCATTTAGCTTTTAACCTTCCTCTCTTTTTCATCCCTGCACAGATTATTCCAGCCCAGACATTCATTTATTTAAATAGCCTAAGACATGCATATGTTGTCTCCAGTCGGAAAGAGAAGCCTCTGAAGTGCACAAATAAGACTAAGAACATTATAAACATCCTTCAGAGATTCTTAGTACAATCATATACTGCAGATCTTATTCCTAGAAATAAGAAAATTACGAGGAGCATCCCCATCACAGATAAAATACATCTTACTTCCCTCAAAACTGCTAGTGCTAAAACCAGGGAGTGGGGGAATAGTTTAAAAACTAGAGACTGCACCCTGTGTTTTAAATCACCTTTCTAAGGACCTCCACAATGACATGAAAGCTAATAATGTGCGTAAGCACGGTGCCAGTCTAGGTCACAGAAACAGGGGATGAGTGTTGTGATCTAATGAGACACTGGCAGCATGCTCACACAGCTGCATTACTCTTGCAGCCACTGCATCTGGTTTATCTGTGCCAACTCCTCTGCCCTTCCATTGTTTCATCTGTCATATTTCTGTTACAGTAACTGAAGGAATTCTTCAAATGTCAGGAACTGTTATGACCAAGAGGGAAAGAACTCTCTAACATGTTTTTTTCCAGAATTTTATTAATGCAAACGATGGAAATTACTGATCTGCTTTCAAAAGGCACATGGGAGATTAAATCACAAACACAGCATCATATCTCAATCTGGTTTTTATCGGTATTCTTCCTTATAGGTCAGAAAATCTAAAATCAAAGCTGTTACACACTTCACTAGGCAAAATATAACAAATCAAAATCTCATGAGATATAGTCCTACCTCAGATACTCTTTGGCCTTAATCATGTTTTAGACATTTCAGTTGGCTGCAAATTTTACAGAATCTTCATGAAATAACTAAACAGCATCTTCTCAAAGGTGCAAAATGTCCAAAACAACTGGGATGTGCTTTTTCCCACCATGTCTTTCTAATATAAATAGGAGGCAACAAATATCAGCAGGAATATTTTGTTTGTGTGTTTGTCATTCACACACATGTCCACAAGACCTTAGAAGAATTATGAAAATTAATGCCTACATTCAAATAGAATTTTGAGACACAAAGATTCAGGATATCTCACTTTAATTCTTCAAATTAAGGTCTAATCTAAACTAGCTACCTAGGTTTCCTCCACAGTCTGCAGGCAGAGATGGGCATGTTTAACCAGCTATTCAACTCATGTATCTTAAAGCCTCTCAGGATGCAATGTGGAGATATTTTGTCTCATCGTGAATGATGACAGCCCAAATGATTGATTTAAGTTGGATATCTGGCTCTTAGAAAACTAACCTACAAAAATCCTACCTAAACTCTTTATGTTAGATTTTCCATACTACTTACCCAGAGAGAAGAAACAATTAACAAACAAATGATCATTATCACCAATATATTGTCAGTGTGTCATCAAAGAAGGGCCTATTTGGACAGTTTTGATAGCTGTCTGGCACGCAGAAGCCATCCAGACACAGCCATTACAACTACATAGGGCAGCCATCACAATTCCTCCTCCAGAGAGGGGAAATCATAATATGGTGTGTTTTCTGATAACTTTAATTGCATTAAAAATAAAGAATATGTAATAACACACGAGTCCATAAATCAGTTTTTTACAATGTTTTCTATGCATGTTCTTACAAATGCATCAAGTACCTATCACTGTCCAGAACTTCCAGTGAGAAGCAGATGACCCTTTCTCCCTGATACCAAGGGAGAAGAGGACAAACCTTCCAATCCTAATTTCAGCAGGGACTGGGAACGGCAGCAAAGGTGAAGTAGTGCCCAGCCTCCTTCAAAACTAACTTAATTTCCTACTCATTTTATCTTTGTCCAGTTATTTTATTATCAGATCAATAATGCAGAATACCAACAATGTTGAGACAGCCTGAGGATACAACTCTAGATATCCACCAACCATTGTATATGCATGTCAATGCCAGATATACACCTGGTCAACCTGCATCAGAGGACAAGTCTGGAGGGAATTGAGTGAAGGCTGCCACCTCTTGGTGAATTCAATAGCACAAAAATTGGTTTATCTGCTGGAAAATGACACGCCATATGTATTGAGTTCACATTCATTCATTTGAAAGTATGCAGTCAGTAACAGATCCTTTATGTCATACCAGTGTATGTGTTAATGTATGTCGGTATCATAAAAAAAAAGTACCTAAAATTATGCAGTCTTCTACAAAGGCCAAGATTACCACATTTCCAGAAGAAATAAGCTTCATGATTTTCCATTCAGAAATATACCTAGACTGTCAAATAGTAACATCAGATGAGGTGATGTCTTATATTCTGAACAGATGATACACAGTGAATAACATTAAAACACCCTCCATAAATTTTGTATACGTAGTGTGTCAAATAGATGAGATAAAGGGAGTATTTCAGACTTAACCAATCTCTAATGTGAAGTCATTGGTAAATTCCCCTTCATTTTGCTCTACTACTAATCTTTAATAGATGACACGTTAAAATTACTTTTGTATAGCATGCTTAGTGCATACTGATACATGTTAACACTTTTTCCCCCCAACTGAAATGTAAGAATTCTTTGTAAAAAGTTGCCAATTTCTATTTATTTTCTTCTGGTTCAATGCCACAATTTGACTGCTCCAGCTTTTTTTCTTCCTAGGCAATAATTCTGGGCCTTTCATAAAGTTTCGTAATATTGATAAAATCCCCAAAGCAGCAATAGCAGCAACTGCAAGAGTTGCTGCTGTTGCTGTTTCTGTCAAAGACCTTTATATTGAATTAAATCTAATGATGACTCTGCAAGGTCTCAATAAATATCAGCATGCATTTGAAATAACATTTGTCTTGTATTATACATATATTACCTTGAACCAGCTTGTTCTCATGCCTTACACAGGACAGCAACCTGACAATGATATAATCCACACATTTTTTCTTCAGGTAAAATCCTTGAGGTAAATACAAATTCAGTGCATTCAAATGCCATTTAACTTTCTGTTTCTGTTGCACTTCTGCTGATGAAGAACTGACACATTTATTCCCCTGACCAATACTAAGAAGATCAAATTAAAATGAGAGGATCAAATTAAAATGAAACTTCTATTTTAGTGTGAAGCAAGTACACAATGCATTTATTAGCATGTAAATACAATTACCACAGTGATGCCACTTTTACTGACACTCCATATTTTATTTTGACAAGAGACATGAGTACCTTCACCTGACTGGACAAAGTCCATCCCAAGAAACATCAAGGAGGCCAGTTTGTCCATCTGCACTACTTACCCTGGTTTTGAGGTGTTAGGGCAGGGGGAGGAACAAGGCTTGGTCCAGTTTGGGGAGGAGAAAAAGATGAAGCACTTTGAGACTTTGAACCACCATCCTCTCAAAAGAAGGTCCCACAGGTCCTCTTCCGAAGAGCCATGGTTACGTGGACACTCAGTTCCCGGTTTGTCTTTAATTCCCTTTCAGGTAACCTTAAGGGCCCAGTCTCTGCAGAAGTCAGTGCAGCTGGGAAGTTGGGTCAAGACGGAAATGGAGAGTAGATAAATGCTCAGAGAAGTGCTTGTACTACACAGCGCTACATTCATTGTTCTGCTGGGATCAGCACTGCTAAAAGTTTCTGAAACAATTTTTTGTTAAATTACTCATTATATCTGTTAAAGCCAGCTGTAGCAATGAAAAGCTTACACCAGGCATCTGCAATGTGAACAGGTCTTTTTGTAGGCCTACAGAATGTGTTAAAGAAAGTTTTATCCAAATAATTGCTTTGAAAAAGGCACACTTTGACGTTGCTCATTGGCTCCGAGTTCATAGCTCACTATGTCACATTAGGCAGTATATCCCACTTCTCTTCAGTTTAGAATAAGTGGCACCGGATATTTATGGAATAAAGAGAAATGCTTTAGTATCAAAGAAGTATTTAAGCCTTTAACGGGAAGGATTACCAGCTCTATCTCAAAAGAGGTGTACAGTCAGATATAAACATTGTTGCTAAACTGTCACTAAAGAATTACTCCCACTATAGGCATGTCCCACAGAATAGGAAATTAATTAATCTGTTCATAGTGCAAATAATTTTGCTTTTTACTAAAGGCCTCATTTAAGCAGCACAGTAAGTTCTGGAGCTAATTTTTCACAGAAGGTCTGCACAGTATGATTTAGCTTAACAATATCTAACTTGCCAATTAATTTTTTTCCTATCTTCTGCAAAGCTTTCTGACTTCTAAACAAAATCCTCACTCAAAATTGAATTTAGAGTATAGAACCACAAAAGAAACTTGAGTTTCAACATGAAGAGTTTGCTTTTATAACAGCAAAGACATTCTTGAAACATTCTTGTAGCCTCTTAAATTCTGCTTTCTGGACTTTTGAGTATGAATTACTTCTACAGACTGAATATCTCCCTAGCAGGCATTTTCATATTATTTATAGATGACTTGGTCTGGCCTGCTACACGCAGAGCTTATTCCAGTGTAAGTTCAAGAAACACACTTTCATTAGTCTAGGCATTATATGCTCTTCCCCATAACTGGCCTCTGAGCATCATCCATGTTGTAACTACATATTCATATGCACCTACCAGAGCACACAGTGTCACCAGGTACGAGACTTGCAGTCATCCAAGCACACAATGAAAAATATGATGCTTAGTATAAAAACTAAGTTGAGATCAAGCCAGATTGTTTTTCACCTAACGTTTAGCCTCCATCATATTTGTGACTTGCTCTTTGGGTGCTAAATAAACCTTTTCCACCCTGTTCTTTAACCTCTTAATAGGGCTGACATACTTCTCATAAAAAGCTTGAATACTTTTTTCTCCCACAGGCAAACTACAACTACTCTGTAAGTATCTGTTCTAAACAGATTGATACATTAAGGGCAATCTGAAAGAGTGGCAACCAGGGCACGTATGTAGTTTTAGTCCAATCACCTTCTTCAAAACCTTGCTCTGATGCATGGACTTGTTCCATCTGGAACCAGCTGATTTGAGTTTGGGAGGAACGGATTGCTTCAGAGGGGTCAGCAGGTTCCTGGGTGGAAATGAGGGCGTTCAGGGATTTGGCAGGAGGAACTACTTTTATCTTCAGAGCAAAATGAGTTTTCAGTGTAGAGAAATGAGAAGTAAATATATCACTCATATCTGAACAGGTGTTTAAAATCTTATCCTTCTAGCAATGTAGTAAAGTAGCTATGCTATTATGTCAGGCTGTGCTCCCACAGCAGAATCACATCTACAGACGGTAATTCTGAAACGTCGCTATCTCTATTTTAAAATAATCTAGCACAGAATCAGAGCAGGAGCTATAGATGTTGTCACCAACAATTTGTGGTGTCTAGGTGGGTGAGGCAAAGATAATCCATATGGCAGTGATAACACAATATGGAACTTAGGCTTAATTCCTTAGAAAACCCACAGCTATCTACTATAAAAGCATTTAAAAAAATCTGATTTTAGGTTCCTCAAGGAAATATGTTTGAGTTATTGCCCACATCATTTATAATTAATTCAGTAGAGAATCATCCTTGTTCATAAGCTCTATTCTGAATACTTGAACATTCTGAATATATTTTGGTGGGCATTTCAAGGTTACTTTTCTCATAAAATTTGCGTTTAATTCTGACTAGACAAAGGCATCTAAATCAGTCCAAAGCCATAGTGCAGTGGCTTTCTATATATATCTAAAATATATCACTTGAATAGGTAGCAACAGTGCCTCCTCAACTATCAAGATAATTACATGACATACTATCACTTATCTGGCCGTGTTAGCCACTGTTCAGTAATTTTTAATATCAGCTTCTCTTGTGCTTTGACTAGCTATGAGCTGCCTGGACTAATAGCAGAGAGGATATTAATTTAGCACTGAAGATGCATGCTATAGTTTGACCCAAATATATCCTATTGTTGTAGGATTGCTTGGTGAAATCTTATGGCTCCTGTTACTCGGGTATTAAACTCGCTGGAAATGTTCTGATGAAGGCTTGTCAGAAAACGTCTATGTGTGGAAAACAGACTGTTTTATTAAAAATATCTCAGGCTTGACAAGCTTTAGCGAAATGCTGAGTGCTGTAAGACATGGAACCTAGTGGAATCAAGAGCCCTCGATGGTCCAGGTGTGTCTGTCCCCAGGACCTTCCCAAAGCCAGGAGCACAGCTCTTTCAAGGTCCACACTTTCAGGGTGGATCTTTTGATGAATAACCCAGCCTTCATCAGTGACCTTGCTTATTAACAGCTAATCCACATCTGCACACCTGTCCATGAGCAGCTGATCTTCAGAAAAGCATACACTTATGCCTACCTGTCTGAATCTAGAGATGAAAACTGAAAGATAGATGCTTCCACCAAAGAAAAACTCTGTCCCTTTCTTCTGAGGAATGTTGAGGATGTTCTTGCTAGCAGATAGAATAAGAGTGCCTTTACACTTTACAGCATGGATGTGGAATGGAAACATTGATGGTTCCCTTATGATTTCATTGACCTTTCTGTCCGTAAGTGAACTCTTTAGATGGAGACACTCTTCAGTGAATAAAAGCTGATTAAACTCCTTTGCAAGCCAACTGAAAAATGAAAGTAGAAGGCACCCGCAGCACCTTTCCTACCTCAAAAAAGCACAAGAGAATAGAATGAGTTAAGGATATCGATGCACTGAAAATATTACTTTAATCAGCTTCATGTAAGGAAGTCAAATTGAAATTACTCTGATCCAGCTGAGCACTGACCTGTTTAAAATGTGGGTTTAAAATATTAGTCTGGGATTTGAAATCTGGTAGTATCTACCTCTAACACAGACTTTCTCATCAGCTTAAGCAAGCTGGCTGGTACATCAATTTCTCATGTGCCAAAATGAGAGCAGACTTCCAGAAGTCACAGGAGCTCAGGAAAATATCTATTGAGAAGTGCAGAGTGTCCAGGAGATGTAATAAATCAGCTTATGAGTATTTTGTAAATATGGTGGGGTTTTAATGAAAATTATCCTCACAAAGTACAATATCTAAGCAGTCTTACAGCCAGTTCTTGTAGTTTTCATCATTTCTATGTTTAGAAATAATGTATCAAACTCAAAGATATTAAAATAGTGGAAAGAAAAATCAGGATTAGAGGAGAAACATGACAGACGCAGCAATCAAAACAGGTCACACACATTTTTGATTTTTTCCCCAGTCTCACTCAGAATCACTGAAGACTTACAATGTGTTATTTGATGAATAAAAATGAAGCCTCTATTTTGTAATTTAGCTCTATTAGGAATAGTATTAGAACTGCTGTCAACAGCTTAAATGTACACTGTCCATATAAAATTTGTGGCTTAAAAGAAATAATTATATTCCACTTCCTCTAAAAGATCAGAGTAAACATGACCTTTGCTTCAGAAAACCCAATGCAACAAAAGTCTCCAGCTCACTGTCCATCAGGACTAGATGTGCCCCCTCTTTGATAGCCAGCCCTCAGGATCCCATTCCTCCTTCATCCTCCAAGCTGCTCACATCCTCCTGTAACGCCTCTGTGAGACCCCTCCTTTAGGCACTGCTCTGGTACCTGACTGCAGCAGCCTTTTGCTGCAAAGTTGTTAAGGAGGGAAGGGAAAATCATCTCAGCTTTACCAGCTGGGAAATAGTGGTGGGATCAGGACACGGCCTCTCTGCAGTTTTCTACACTGACTGTCACTGTGGGAAGGTAGCTGCTACAGCCTGAGCCTCTGAAGGCAAAATGCCTCCAGAAAATACTATTATAGATGTATCATGTTTAAATAAGCAACAGAATACATCGTTGACTTTCATTCATACATAAGAGTTGTCTGTAACTTAGCTAAATGTTTCTGAGTCTGGATCATGGAGCTCTTCCTACTCCTGTGCATTCAACCAGCTTTCTCCTGCCACAGCCTCTTTCCTCCTCCATACCCTTCCCCTGCTTGGCTTTGCTTGCTACTTTACTTCTACTTTTTTCTCTCTTTTGGCATCTTTCCTCCCCATTGACATCCAAGGAATCACTAATATTTTCTGCTCTCAAATAAAGTCCCCTAACTCCAGTTTCTCTTTGTTCCTCGTATTATTATCATTGAGTGTGACTCCTCAGGGAAAAGAATCCCAAATACATTTGTGGTTCCCATTCACTTAAAAACTCCTTGAAAAGGGCATTAACCTCTACCACCCTCCTTTACATTGTTTCAGTACCTTTCTGGAATACTTCAAGCAGACACATAACTTTCTTTGTGGAAAATCACTTAACATTACACAAAGTCACAGACTTCCATTTTGCTAAAAGCATAGCAAATACGTGTAGTTAAATGCCAAGGTAGAAATACATTGTGCAAAACCAATATCCTCTTCATCAGGATATTTATTAAGTACAAGCTTACATTTGGCAGATCTCCTGGTATTTTTATACATTTAAAAAACAACAACAAAAAAAAAACAAACAAACTTTCAGGAGTTACTGGATGAAAAAGTGTTAAAAATGAATTCCAGCTCTTATTCTCCACACAGCATGTGCATCAGGATCCTAATTAAATGGTTCAAGAGAGAATCTCAACATGCAAAGGTGTTAGTTAGCTCATTGCCACCTGCAAGTGACAGACACAATGAAAAACATTAGAGGAAAAAGACTTTTTTATGGGGGGTCCCTTGAATTATGGTAAAGTATATGTGTGCAACAAACTTCTGAAATTTTTGCAGTGTTAAACAGAGTCATCCCCATGACCAGGGTGTTATGCAGTCACCTACCTGGCTAGCACAACTGCACTGGGTCTACCTATTTAGATAGAATCTACGCATTCCTTCAAAAGCAGTAAGCCAAAAGAAGACTGGGAACATCCTCTTCTTAGAAAAGTTACACAGAAGTGAGACAGTCAGTTAACGCAAGCAGCATCCTAGAACTAGCGCCAAGAGTTTATCATGAGGACAGGATAGTAGTAGACACGAATTCTTCGAGAAATCCAGCCACAGTCAAGGATCTCAAATTTACTTTGCTGAATGATCCTCCTTATACATACTACCATGGCTTTTTCCCAGAATGCCACAGCTGACAGAAAGCTGAGCTGTCACACCACAGGGAGAGGCATCAACGTACCTCTCATTGCACACGGTAACTGTGATTACTGCTGTAATCACCTCAAAGGTCCGGATAGCTTTGTCCAGGACGTGATGCTGTCAAGGGCTTGATGTAGCTACTGCTTCCACCCTCTTATTTTACATCACCAGAACACATCTAACAACTGCCTTATTGTTATTGCTTGTGCAAAAAGGACTAATTAGGCTCTAGAAAACTTTTTCTGTAGAAGATAGGACAGGCTATGATATGGGACTTGTTAAATGATGACTAGAAATTAAAGGAAACTAAATTATCCAATGTCTCAGATGAGACAGTAATACACACTTTGTGCAAAAAATGCTGTAAAGGATTCTCTTATTCTCCTGATAAGAATCTGAAATAATATTCTGTTCATGACTCAGAGCTCCAGAATGCACAGTTCAGCAAACTAAAGCTTGCTCTTTGAAAAATGTTTGTTTATTTTGGACACCTCTGTTTTTCATCACCCAGTTTGGGAAGACTGTGGCCAGTTTTCTGCTCAGCATTTGCCATTCTGATTTGCTCAGCCCTAAAAATTACTGACCTTCTTTGCAAGTATACAGGGTCTTCCATAACTGCCAGCATGTCTGTGGAGGGGAGTCACTCTGTGAAGGTGATCATCATTCATTCTGCAATAGGGTGTTCAGGTTTTTTTTCTGGAATGCTGCCCAGTTATTTCTGACAAGCTGGTTATGTTGCAAGCCTGCTGATGTGTTGTAATGCAATTAAAAATGTAGGGGGCTTGCATCAATTTCTACCAATTTAGAAACACTGAGCCCTGCGTTTCTTTTGCCCCCAAGGGAAGTGCATCATGAAGACTACAGATTGCATTACTCAAATGGTAAATTTTCCCTTTTATTTTGGCAAATAGCCAGACAATGAAGACTTTCTTATCCAGAAGAACTAATGGCTGCCTCTGTCACCTTTTCCCTTCAATTATTTAGACTTCCCCCACACTTAGGCTGGCTTCCTGCTGGCAGTACTGCGGACTGTGTCTATTAATCATTACTGTCATTGTGCTTTAAAAGAAGGAAAGTTAAAAGATTGCTCAAGAACAAAAATAGATCTTTTTTTTCCCTGACAAATAAATGACAGCTATGTGCTACCTGGATTTACAGTGTCTTCAAATATATTTTCCCTTTTTTCCAAGAAATAATTCATATTCTGGGCAAGCAGAGCAAACTGGCTGTTCCCAGTAAGTCCATATTCCAGGGCTCCCTTTTTCCTGCCATATCAAGGTTTGGTAGCCTCTCTTAAAGCTTGCGAGTCCTCCTCTGCCACCACCTCCAGACAAGTATCAGGGGAACAGGATTATGTTCTCCATGTAGTACTGGAGGCTTAGCCTATTAAATCAATGGGAAGCAGTCTCTTCCAGTGATCAACCTGACCTGTTTCACTATTTCCCAGAAACACCCCCCAGCAGTAGGTACTCCTAGGCCTCCTCTGCTGTCCTTGCCCAGACAGACCTCTTGTAGACCACAGCCAGGATCTTTTGCAAGTTCTTCCTTTCTCAGAAAAGTCCATATGAGGTTCCCGGTCCAGAGCCTCTTTCCTTGAACGTTTGGACTTCCCACAACTTGTTTTCCTACAAGGTCTTCCTCTTCCTCAGTTGTGTGCTCCTCCTCTGGAAACCACAGGCACAGCTGAATGCTTGGCTGTACCAAGACAGACACCACAGAACACGAGCATTTCCCAAGCCAAGGCACATAAAGCTCATGCCAACTCAGAAAATAGGCAAACACTCCAGTTTCCACTTCAATATATACTCCCATTTTTTGGTTCTTGGAGACTGAAAAGCCACTATAAGCAGAAAATCACATCAAACTGTTTCTATTCACTGCACACTGTTTTGCACTTAGAATAAACTATCGCCACATGCCTGACCCAGTCACTCTAATAAATAATTTATGGTATGTCTCACTCTGATGCTTTCCTGCAGGGTCCAAGAAAAGAGGATTTCAGAGAAAAGAACTTGTCCTGTGAAGAAATGGCCATTTGAGTGAGCATAATGAAAATCCTCCTCCAGTTGCAGTACATCCTGCCAGAGACAGAAATCAGACTCAGCTGATGGAAGTGAGGCAGATGTGAGGACTCAAAAGAGCTGAATCTATATGGCCAAAACACTTTGAAGTGGATGAAAAGTCGGTTGGTTTGGACCTAAGGAACCTGCTCTCCTTTGTCTCATTAGGAATTAACTATACAGACTATGCTGTGTATTTATATGCTTTCTCTGCATTTTATTCTATTATGGAGACCACATTACAGAATGTAAGAACTGAAAGTTCGGTGCAAAATTTTCCAGGGAAAAATACTTGCCATTTATAAGGCTAAACATTGACTTTATTCACTAAAATATATTCATGTATTTATGATGTTTTATTATTATCGTTGTTGCTGTTATTGTTGCATAGTATAATAATATGTATTTTATTACATGTTATTAAATGTTATTAAATATTTGCCATAATAGTTATATTACTATCTTGTAAGAAATGGCCTGATAAATGTCAGGCACTCATGGATTTAAATGTATTAACAACTGGGATGCTAATTGGTTTGGATTGGCCCTGTGTGTGTGTATATAAGTGTGTCCATGTGCTGGTGTATCATGCAGTCCTCCTCACCTAGTATGTTTATCACAGCTGTAAGCACAAAATGCACGTGGCTGGGCTGATTCAAAGCATCTTTACTTAAGCTTCATTACAAGTGATTTTATATTTTAAGAACAGTGGAACAGAGGAAGCTAAAATTAAAGAAGTCAAAGGTGCTGACTACAGAAGAGACAATACATTGGCCACATTTTCCATCAAAAACTGATTATCTAGCAGTAGAGAGAAACTGGAGGAGCAGATTAAAATATTTCCTAGCATCCTTATTTCTGATCTTTCAGTTGCACAGGAATTCAAATGGTGTGATTTAAATAATCAGCAATAATGTACAATAATGCTATTTCTTTTCTGACTACTGAAAAAACACAAATCCTAAGATCTGCCTTTCTATAGATGAGGGACGTTTTCTGTTCTGTTTTCTGGAAATTATCAACAGAAAAAGATGCTACCTTTTAGCTAGGTCTACATTAGCAACTAGTGTGGACCACCCTGTAAAGTAAAACTGTTGATGCAGAGGCTTTGACACCAACAGCATGCACATTTTAGGTTTTGATATTTTACTTCAGATTACTTCCACTCTGGCCCCATGGGCTGAATGCCACAACTCATCTTTCTATTTAGTATCACCAAAAAAAAATCCAGTTTATGCACTCCAAGACTACTGTATGATGCCAAAAACCTGGTAAGTGGGGACAACTGGGAGAGACATCTCAAAAGTGCACTTCAACCCAAACTGAATATGGATGCACTTCCCTGTAACTTAGTGGTGACTGCCCTTCCACTGCTGTCACGTCTGGGTTTCAAAATCAATCTGCACCACAGAAAAAAAGGCAATTCTGTTCTTCAGCATCCACTAATTTGTTAACTATAACATGGATGTTTATTTGCAAGGGAAAGCAGGGCAGATGGGACCAAAAAATATTAATGTAAGTATCCATTAAGACATTAATTAAATTATAGCATAGGTATGATAGCAAACTAATTCACTCTTAAGAAAACTACAGTTGATTAAACCTAATCCTGTTTACCTGGAATACATATGAAATTGAAGTTTTACAACTGAGAAAAAATATCTCCATTGATCATCTCAGTGCCTCCTGAAAACACAGTAAGACTCTGAAAGGTAATAGCTGTAAGGTGCCACCTATTTCTATATTGTTGTGAAATGTCACAGAAGTAAATGGCTTTATGCATTTCACTGTGATATCTAATTAAGTTTGTGAGTAATAAGCTTGTGAGGTTAAGGTTTGTGAAACTTTACTGTTGTCAGGCATTTTCGGTGCTGTTTTCTCTGAACAGTCATGCTATCATTGCACTCTGAAGGCACAGCCAGTTATTTGCTCAACAGATTATCTGGCAGTGAGCTTTTATCTTCTGAACAGCTCAGCTGCTCGTCTCCTCCGGAGAGCAGCAAGCAACCTCTGTGACACTCTTAATATGAAGAATGAAACTTTAATTTATTACTAAATACCAGCCACCCCTATGTCAAGAATGGTCTGTTCTGCTGGCTTCCCAGAATACTGCCGAATTGTGACCATGTTACTTGCCAAGCAGCCCAGCAATGCAAATACCCTCAGCACCTGGTTTGAGCTCGTAATGTTTCACACGTGAAGTTTGTGTCTTCAAAGAAAAATCTTCAATCTGAAAAGCGCGGTTTCTGTGTTATACCTGAAAACAAAAATAGAAAAAGGAACACTTAATACAAACACACTGCCCCAGGAAGCAGTGTCGTGAAAAATTCAGTACTCACATAAAAGACACTGCTCCTCAAGGGAGCCATGAAGTGGAAATCACCAAGGAGGTGCCATGGTAACTTGTAACGCCTATCTGGTCTCACTGATTCAATACCATGGGATGAATTTAGCACAGGATGTGGATCGAAATGCTGTTTTCCAGGTGAAAAGCTGAATGACATCGTATGCACTTGCATTATGAGAGTACTAAAAGCAATCCTCTCAAGAGCAGTAGATTTAAGTCCACTGTCCTGGCCAAACTCTGACTTGGTAAATTAGATTATTTCAATTTCTTAAATTAAATTTTTCCTTTTCAAGAATCACAACCCCTGAAATCTGTAAGGACATCCAGTAGTACCTGGAGGGACTCATGCTTATGTTTTCCTCATGATCTCTAATGCTTCCAGCATTCCTGTGAGGTGAGGAGATAGTACAGCTTGTATCTTAGCTCTCTCACAACTTACAAATGAGGAAACTATGTATATAAACTTACTGCTAAAGTTATTTAGCCCTCAGCCCCGGCTTTGACTCCCTGGCACCTAAACATCCATGGGAAGAATTATTTTCTGAGGAAAGAGGCTCTCAGAAGCCATAAGACTGAGTGACCTAAATTAGTAATTATGGAACTAAGGATTCAGCAGCAGCCAAAGAAGGATCATGATCACCTGGACTTATATCCTTAAATTTCTCAGATCTAGTCCTAATTGACTTGCTTAGTCATTGCACAGGAAACTTCGACAGGCCTGGGAATTAAATCCAAGTCTCCTGACACCCTGACCATGCCTCATTCAGTAGATAATTCTCTCAGTGAGTTGAAGAGAATACATAACATGTATTTGGGCCAAAGAAAACCTAAAAGGAAATACAATTTACTTACTTACATATTATTTACACACCAGAACACATTTTTCAACACCCAGTAACAAACTGAGGCCTGCATACTTTGTACAACACTACAAAGCCACAAAATTACTGTAGGCATGAGAATTTGTGAGGCGAATATGCTCAATGACTGCTTGACGCAGATCAGGCCACCCGTAACAGTGGGTAGCAAAAATAACCAACAGTCCCAGCCCACCTGGCCCACAGGGAATCATCTTCCTGACTCAGCAATTTGTTTAACTTCGTGTGCACAAGCAAGATACAGCAAGGTGGGAAGCAGAGGGCTTCATCCCAACGCTAGCTGTCCTCTGTCTCCTACTGAAATCAGGAGGAGTGCTCACGTCCTCGGAGGAAGGCACTTTTCCTCAGCTTGCGTGCTTTTTATGTGCTTTCATGAACAAATGAATTTTGAGGGGAGTGATAAAATGCTCTCCGTTCCTTTCATTTTTTTTGTTTTGTTTTAACAGAAAAAGAGTAAGAACTGAACTTGAGTTTCAGTCACTTCAGACTCAAGAATTTGGGGTTCTGTTCCCCAAACATGCCTGAACTGTCACTTAGCATCTCCAGGCCTCACTGCTGTCAATAGAAGAGGGCCACAAAAAAGCCAATAAAGCATGTTCACACACTCCTAGTGGGAGAACAGCTCTATTTCTGAACAAGAGGGAATTTATTATTTTTAGCATTTTTGTGGGTAGTTGGACACCTTAAAGCAAAGCTTTCAGTCATTTTTATAAAAGATTTAAAGCCGTCCAACTGGTTTCAGTTGGCATCCAGACAAACAAGAGAAAACCGTGTCTCTTGGAAGACCAGCCACCAACTCTCTTACGCAGGAAAACTAAAAAAGGAGTGACTGTACCCATCAGGCAGCTCAGCCAACAGGAACTATTAAATCACACGTTCAGCACACTTACCTGCTGGCAGAACGCTTGGCACAGAGACAGTCAGAGGCTGGTGCCTGGAGTAAGCAGCCGGTGAGCGTTGGGGCACTTGTCTCTCTCTCTGCCTGCTGCTGCTCCCATCTAGTCCAAACATGGAGATTTTCTTCAGGAGAAAGACACAAGAGGGACTGGTACATGGTCTCACCCTGACAGCTGCCTTCAATACGACCGTATAGCTGGGAGCTCTGAAACATTTTTGGATCTGCTGGTTTATATATTATCAACATTGATGAAAGGCCAGACTCTGATGCCATTCTTTACAATAAGCAATGCATAACTCATAAAACAGACTTACTGAATTTTTTAAATGGCTTACCAAATATGATTAACTGCCAAGTAGAAGAAAAAATAATTTTACAGAAGCAATGACCCAAATGACAGGTTTTATTTGAGGATAAAGATTATTTGAAATTAAAATTCACCCTTGGATGATGATAGTTGTCTTCATGATTCTTCAGCAAATGTTTTTTACACTCAGACTGCCTAAGGGCCTTCGTAACACTTCAGAGCACAGCACTGTACAACTGTGGCACAGCAACGGCTGCACAACATGTCTGCGATGGCATTTGGTAACAAGGTACTCCATGCTCCATCAACTTACAGAAATCAGAATTAGCAACAGTAGACTAGAGACAGAATTCCACTGCCACCATTTCTGCGGCAGAACAACCAGATTCATGCAGAGAAACTCCCTTTTGCTCGCAGTGCTTGTCTCCAAGATTAAGCACTTTGTTCTGGACTTGGAGCAGGTGGAGAGCTTCCTTTTCCCCCAGCATAGCTGCAGTATCGGTTCAAGAGCCAAAGAAAAAATGACGGCATATACCAAATAAGACTAAAAAAAGTGACAGCTGCTTTTTCAGAACTCCTGCAGTTAAAACAAAGCTTAGCAAGTTTGGGGTCATCTTCTTTCTTCGCACTAAGACGACTAATTAATGTTGCTATTATAATCCCACTCCCTTGGATCTTCATATGTCTAAAATAAACTTGCCATGTCAATAAATCCCGTAAAATCACATTAACTATGGAGTGTAAATGGCTTCATTTTCTATTAGCACAAACACATCAGAGAGTAGCGATTTTATTTCCATGTAACGTGCACAAATAAATACATATACACACACACACATATAATCACATTGTTAAGCTTTATTCATCAGCAACCTTGCAGCATGACTATTTTGACTTGTCTATTTAAAATTCACTTGCCACATGTGCAGCAGGTGTAGTTCACTTAGAAGAAGAAAACACTCATAAAATCCTGCACAGCAGATGGCCCTCTCTTAAGTCTGCTGCAGACATGTACATACTCACTAGGCTCAGCCTCTCCCTAATTGCTGCTTCAAATACGATTCCAAGATCACTTGCCATAACAATCTATGCAAAAGCAGCAGCACAGAAACTTGGACAGACTCACAGAGAAACATCTCAGCCTTCTGTCCCTCCTCCTCCTTTACTTTCTGGTTTGTATTTGGATTGCATTTCCTCAGAGGGAGTGCAGGGTGTATCTTTGCTGCCGTAAGCAACTTCTAGACCCAGAAGCCTTTAGGTCCATCTCAAATGTTCTCACCATATGGAATTTGACCGTCCTTGTCACCACTATCAGTACATATGTATTTTTAAAGACTAAAGCTGTTTTTTAGTGTCCTAGGAGAAGTGTCTGTCGGGGAGTAGCATGGGCAGGGGCGATCCCACCACCCCCGGGGATGGGAGGGAACAGCAGGAGGAAGGGAAGGCAAGGACTGAAGCCAGATGGGGAAGTGGGGAGAAGGGGAGCTGAAATCAGCTATGGAAAGTCATGATCCCTAAAAAGCACAGGGACAGAAGAGCTAAGAGTGAGTGGCTGGCCAAAGACATGAGGAAAAGGTGGGAAAAAAAAGAGAGACACCGAGATTGCACAAAAAGAATACAATAGGTTGCACAAAAAGAATGTAATGGGAAACTAGGACCAGTAGCTAAGAGAGGAAAAAAAAAGGTGGTCAGCAATGGAAAGAAACAGACACATTGGACAAGAATCTGGGAAAAGGATAAAAGGACTGAGTGAGACAACCTGAATGGGATAATGAAGCAGAGAGTGGAGTAGGATAAAGTCCCTGGGGAAATGGACTAAGCATGTGGGAAGACTGTGATGGTGGGCTGAGGAGGGAAATTACAGCTTACTGAGTAAAGTTAAAAAACACATGGGAGCATATTTTGCCTGGTTTGTTGCAACTATGGATAACCTTTAAGGATGATGCAGGACCATAAAACAAAGCAGATTGCTGATTTATTTTTAGCTGAGGTTAGGAGGTGCAGGAATGAGGCAGGGAATTGCAGGAAAAGAAAAGACCATTTCATGGCTAAGAAAGTGAATGTTGCTCCAGAGAGGGAGGGAATTACAGTCTACCCTGGCTTCCACCACAGACAGATTCCCTAGAATGCCAATTAAGTAATTTTAAAATTATTATTTGGGGNTGAAGGAATTTTAAAATGTGTTGGGGGGGGGGGGGGGGGCGGAGGAGAGGGGGCATTAATTGTAGGTTCTTCATTTTCTGGGCATCTGACTTGGAAGTCTGAAGGTTAAAACACAAAAACGCTGAACACTGTCAGCTACAACTGAAGCTGATAAAAATTGTGTCTTGTACTTAGTATCTTACACCAGTTACTTTGAAAAAATGCAGCCCTTGGTATCTCAGAGAGGGCATCCAAAATTAACAGATACTTTAGGTGTTAATTTTCCTGTGCTGCAGTGGAACAAGTATGCTTCAATAACGAAACTTTCTCTGGCTTGGGTGTTACTCAGAGTTTGGAAGTGCTTATATACTTACTAGCTTGGGAAATTAGACGAGAGAGCTCAGGAGAAAAAGACTGCTTCTGTTTTCTAACAGGGTCTGAATGGTGAACCACCAAATATGCCACTGAATGCACACTGACCAGCAGCTGAATACTGTTGATTAAGTGAATACCCCTCTTTTCTGCACTGAGTTATGTCAAGGGATAGTAAAAGAGAGTAGTGGGTCAGTTAATTAAAGATTGCTATAACAGGGTAAAATTTAAAGATATATGGGCAAATTTGAATTACTAACTTGGAAATCCTTCTATTGCGTACTCTCTGTGTGAATTTAGCAATCCATATGTCCTTGTGTGTCTTCTGAGTGTGTGTGTACATGTGTGTACACACCTATTCTTGGGGAGCATACATCTATGTATTTGTGCAAGAGAACACTAATTCTGTATGAAGAAACAGATTTCTTTCAAGCTTCCAGTAGAAACTAAGACAAAAATAATTTCCATGCCTTCATCATGTTATTTTAGCTGCAAAGAACCTTTCAATCAAGTGTGACATGAGATAAAAATAAAGATGTAGTATAGCCACTTAAAACATTTTGAGAGAAAAGGCTATGTTTGCCTTGCTAAGTTTCAAAGAAAACAGAAAATTTCTACAGAAGCTCAAAAAGAAGAAGAAAGAAGAAGAAAAAACCCCATGCAGACCTCCTCCATTTCTAGACCGTTGTCATTCCAAGGGTTAAGGCAGATTCCTGGTGGTGCACTGTTTTTAGGATAGAATAGAATTCCTTGTGCCAATGCCAGCTGGCAAGTAAGACTGGGACTTGGAGGTGAGAATGAAGTACTACTGTGTTTACAAAGGTACAAACCTAACCAGCTTGGAGGTATTATCTTCCCTATTTTCCTTGAAGTATAAATTAATCTGTATACTGTACAGATTGCATAATTACATTGCTTGGCAGCTCCTGAACACCAGGATCGTTCTCATGCCTCTGTATTTGGAAATCTTATTCCAGGTTGGAGTTCCCTCCTTGGGAAAGTGATTTGGTTTGAAGGCTTCACACATATTCATAGAATCATTTAGGTTGGAAAAGACCTTTAAGATCATCAAATCCAACCATTAACCTTATTCCATTACTGTGTATTCAAAAGCAAAATGGAAAAAGAAATTTTTTTTATTATTAAATTGTGAAGAGAACATGGAGAAGTTACCAGAATTTCATGACAGGCTCATCCACAGGAAAAATGTATTCCTGGACTAAAAAACACAGAAACTCAAACTTGCCCTTGTTTTAAGAGACCAAACTTTAGCATCCTCTTTTGGACATGGTAATGTAGGTGTTTCAGAGAAGCTCTAAGAACATTCTGGTGGACCAATGTGGGATAGTCTGCCTTACATAAATCTCCTCTTGATGTGATGCAGTGATTGACCAAAGTTGCAAAGTCTAATGAAGTGTAATATGCTTTCCAAATTGTTATGAATTATCACAAGAGTGGATCGTCTTTTTTTGTAATCCATATACATTTCCTATCTTGCTATAAAGGATCTTGATGTGTGGTGAAGGCTGACCTACCGATGCTTTCAGTGTACGCCTTTAGATGATGTGATAAACCTAACTGTGAACCTAATTTGAACCAAGACAGTGTCACCTCTCAGACCTTGCAGTCAGCTCACAAAGTTCTGCTGCTCCAAGTAGCTCCTCCAAAGAACGGTAGAGCAAAATGACTCACTCTGGACAGGTTCTCTGCTACCGCTTGTAACCATGCTGTCAGTGAGATTGAAGGCTACCGTCACGTCTATATATTGGCAAAGCCTCACACAGCAGCCTATGCACAGCATGGAAGAGATTGATCCCAAAAGCCTAGAGGTGTCAAAATACAAGCAGTTGTGGGAGGAAAGAAGGAAACAAACACTTTTAGCAATCGAAACTGGGTGGAAAATGCAAGTCTGCATCAAGTAGAGTTAACTGAGCCCTGAAATGGCTGTAAAAGGCCCTTATAGGAACCCAGTACCCATGTAAGATTTGCTAAGACATCTCTTACTTCTTGCAATCAGTTTCTTGACATAAATATAAACTCACTAAGTCTAGGCAGCCTGTCATTCCTAATTTGCAAGGATAATAATAACAGGGGTTTTTTTTAGTGAAGCATGAATTCTGTGAGCTCTCTAGTCTCAGCACATCTGCCCCTGCTCTCCTGCCAATCCAACCACCCCAGCAAAAGTAATACAGCACTGTCAAGAAAAAGGAGCAGAGGAAGGAGCACAGAAAGTTTCTCCCCTCAGCTTCAGCTGCACCAAGCTGAAGTAGAGACAAGAACAAATAGACGGGGTGTTCAAACAACAGGACCGTGGCCACAGTTCCTGTGGTAAGGAGCTTGCTCAGTCTCAGCACCTCAGCAGCTTGAGGAGAACGACTCCTAAGGGACACATTGAGTCCTCATTACGCAGGCTGAAATGGGCACAGAGTCACAGGGTCTCTTTCTTGCTTAAAATGTGATTTTATTGCCTCCTTTCGTCTGTCGCTCTAGGCAATTGCCTGCTTCGCCTGCTCCTAAAACTGGGCCAGACTGCTAGGGAGCTGCAAAAAACCACTCAGCTTTAAGTTAGTATTCAATCAGAAGATGTAACTCCACACAGGAGTCTTTTAGCTTCTATGTGAAAGGGAAGATGCTGGTCAATTTTCTGACCCTTAAACTTTGATTTTTGACCTGATCTTAAAACTTTGCCTTCCCAACTCCTGCAAATAGCTACCATTTTGGAAAGAAGACAATAGGAAGGCTGAACACGCAGCCCCTGGCAGAACCAGGCTCCGAACATCTGAGGAAAACTGATGGGTATTTTAAGTACCTAGGTCACACCTCAGTGGCTGTATTTTAGTGCAAGGCAAAACACTTTACTTGAAAGATATAAAAAAAAACCCTCAGCTATTATGACCTCGTCACATACTTGGTATAGGATTTCCAAAAGTGCTAACTACAGGTATGCCTTCACTTCCACAAAATTACTGAGCATGTCTCCGCCGATTGCAGTGAAACCAAAATTAAGACCACTACCAAGCACTTTTGCACAGCCCTCAATACATATTACAGTATTAAAGCACATATGAACAAGAACATCAAATTAGCTTGCAGACAGAATAAATTTGTTTCTCATAGTTAAGTTTGTATCACAACACTGCCTACAGCGTATCACTCGGGTTACTTCCCAAGCACTTCAGACTATTAGAGCTCATCTATAATGCTCATTTTTAGACAAAACTGAACTCAGAATGACATCTCAGAAAGCTGTGTGTAAACTGCAAGCCCTTATTCATGTTGGGTTTAAGCCAAACAACTTGGTGCATTTTTTTATTGGTCTCCATGGATTTGGATCAGGACTACTGAGCTACGTATATGTCCTACTTCCAGTGTCTTACCATTTCCCATGGGACTGCTCAAGAAGTAAAGCACTACTCTGCCTGAATTACAGCAGGATCAGGCCATCAGGAATAACTTGGGTTTACTCGTGTGTTTTACCAAGGGACGCATTCTGTAGCTTCATTTAAATATATCTGAACTGGGAGCAAATGAGGCCAGAATGATAACGAAGAAATGTTCAGACAAAAGGGAAAAAAAGTATACTGAATGCATATGAGTAAAGATTCCCTGCTACTTTACTGATCTATGGTTTTTCAGGATCAAGCTACTAGCCATGTTTATATGAAGTTACGTGTCTGTTTTTACTCCTGTTCAGCACAAGGATACTTCCTGCATTAACTTTAATGACAGACACTAAAGATTTTCTCCAAGTAAAGTCAGTGTGAAAGTTTGGGGATCACGCCTTCAATCAATGCTCTGCAATCTTTTCTACACGATGAGAATCTCTGCTCAGACGGCTTCCTCAGAACTAGTTTGGGACTCAAATACAGACTGATTCTAAAGTATCACTTCTAAAGTAGTACATTTTCCTAAATGAGAATTTTAAAAAAATCTGTTATTCAATACAAAACAGGATAATTTTGATGTGTTTTTTATAATGAACACAGACGTATCCTCTTTATTTGTATTCAGGTTTACATAACATTCTTTGACATTCTTTTCATGGAATTAACTATTTTTTTTTAATTTAAGAAAACCTATCAACTAATCTCCAAACTGAGTTAACCCAGAGTGCTTTCATACTGATAAACTCTGAGGTAAAGCAAAAAATTAATTTCTCTGTAATCATTTCTTTATCCTCTCCAGTTCAGCCTCATTGTACTTCAGTCCCAGCATTTTATATTCACAGGTGCTGAATCTGAGGATGTCAAGCCCCAAATGCCGGCAGATTGAAGCTGGACAGCTGAAGAGATTACCACTCTGAGGCATCTGTCCAGTTCAGCTTTCGCAGAGGTGACAGCTACCATGACACGAAGCTGAGTCATGCATAAAGGTAATCCAGTTTACAGATCAAAATAGTAATAAATCTCAGCACAGGGGCTGAACTGCATAGTGGGAGCCTGCAAGCTGCACGGACTAGCTGTTTGATACGCAATGCAACTAAGCCTACCGCAAGAGCAGTAACACCTGGGTAACAAACAGCCAGGGTTAAGAGTTGGTAACGATAGCCCTGGTCCCATTTCATCCAGCCTGGGTTCATGAGACAATATATTCAGTTAAAAGCTGATGCTGTTGTCAGCGCTCTCAAAGACAAAACTCTGAAAGAATTCAAATTACTCAAGTTTTCAACTTAGTAAAGATGACTGCCAAAAAGAGTCTTAAAAAAACCACTGCATTATGGCTGGCATGGTAAAGGGGTAGATCAATGAGCCTCATCTTCCAAAGAAGCTGTCTGAGAAATTTATTGATGATAACTCTAAGGCAGCAGCAATATGAAGTGAGAGTCTCTGCATCCTTACCAGGAGCTGCTTCCACAAGCAAATTCATATTTAAGAAGTGCCTAGTACTTTATGCTGGAGAAGCAAAGGAGATAGCCCAGCTGAGAGTTAGTCGCAGCAAAGTACATAAGACGTAATTCAGCCTGCACTATAAATCATTTCCTTCGTGCATTCATTAACTGTCTGCAGCCTCAAGGAGCTGCTTTTCAGCTCTGTATCAGAGAAATTACCTGTTCATGACACAAGCCAGAAAAAGGCACGTCTAAGCACATTGGCTACACAAAGAGTAAGTGAAGTGCAGATAAGACCAATAGTTTTGTAAGCAGTGACATATATGAAGCCTCATTTCCTAGGGAATTGCATCTCATGACTGTCAGATTTTTAAACCGAATTATACCAAAGCTTCAGGCTTGTCTTAAACAGAGCATCAGAGAATCCACAGAGAAGAGAAATATGCATGTCTACCACGAAAGGCTTCAAGTGAGATTTGCTCTGTATTGGACATCACTGAATCCTACAGGAATACACATTTTGACTGAAAGAAGGATTTTCCAACTCCTTGGCATTCAGCTCCCAACACAGTGGCACAACCTCTCTGTCCAACATTGACGTTTCAGTATTAATGGTTGAAATGTATGCTGCATTTTATATATCCTTTTTCCTCTTTGCAGAGAAGCACACTCTCCCCTGCCCAGCTATGTTCACAGAACTTACAGGAATGTTATCTCTTTGAGAATTAACATCTTCAAATTTGCCCCTCTGTTTCATTTGGTTGAAATCAGCCCAAAACTATAGAACTGCAGAACTAATAAGCAACAGCAAGCAAACAGCAACAAAATTACTCATATGCAAAGACACATGGGATGCAAATTAGCATATTTCTTTAAGAAATCAGGATTAAAAAAAAAAAATCTGCTCAGCAACACTTAAGGAACCCATCTGGCTGTCACCTTCGTTTCTGAAACAGAGCTGAGCAGTTTGCTTTTGCCTACTTTAGTAGCGTTACCTCCTTGAAAGCCAGCTCAGCCTCCCCTATTGCTGACACTGCCTGCCACAGCGGGCAACTCGTCTGGCAGGGACCGCGGTGGGGGGAAGCAAGCCAGTACCGAAAGGACGGGGGGGAAGGATGGCCTCAGTTCTTAAATATTGTGCATAAATACACGATAAGGTTGTTTTACATACATTATACGTAGTGTGTTATATATTTACTATGTGTCAATACACAAACCGGCTTTGCATCAGATACAGCACATGCAATAACCTATATAGATACTACCCGCGTTAAAGACTTTTCTCTCCAGCCTTTTAAGCCTGCCGAAACACCTGCACACCCCTCTGCCGAAGTCTGCCTCTTCCTCCCAAGAAGGCATTCCCACGGCTAACAAACCCATCAGGCTAATTAAGGGCCCGTGCCCACNCGCCGCCCCCCAGCACGACGGAGCCGCGGCTCGACCCCGCCAGCCTCCTGAATATTTCATCGGCGCTGCCCGACGGGATGCCCCGCCACTGACTGCTGCAAAGGGACCGCATCCTGCCGGCTGCTGGTCTCGCTGCTTCCTTCCTCTTTCATTCTTCAAACCGGGGCTTTTCATTTATTCCGATAAATAAATAACTGATTAAAAAAAAAAAAA
>VXBL01010368.1:2814866-2896968 GCA_013400195.1 Aramus guarauna
CCCCCCAACACTACTAATTCAACAATACTGTCACCTTTTATGCAAACATCAGGGAGCTGAAAATCATGCCTGAAATGACAAAATACTTTGAATTTTGAAGTGAAAATTATCTTGGCACCAGTACTTACGTGAGTATGAGAAATAGTGCTCACAAGCTAAAAAGTGGGCACAGCGCTGCCTTGAAGAATTCCCACACCTCCGGGTCT
The DNA here is from genome assembly GCA_013400195.1 of Aramus guarauna. Classification (NCBI taxonomy): domain Eukaryota; kingdom Metazoa; phylum Chordata; class Aves; order Gruiformes; family Aramidae; genus Aramus; species Aramus guarauna. The sequence continues at coordinate 2,815,073 of VXBL01010368.1, forward strand.
TCTGAGTTGCTCTCAACACAAGGAAACTCTCAGCTCTCACATCCGACATCCCTGTTTGTTTAAAAAGATGCCATTCTTTAAGGAGGGCATGAAAATATTTGCAGTTCATTGTTGCAGTCTAAGAAAAGCTATAGAAATAGCGATAATAAAAAAATATTTATTTGGCTCTGAAAGAAAATTGGCGTGGATTTTTAGAAGATATGTTATTCATTGGAAATGGATTTCTGCCAGCATCGCCTTAAGTGGGGAGCTACTGATGCCACCGTATTTGATGTGAATGGCATTTAGGATATCTTGGTATGGTAGCTAGATATTTGCTAAAATTAAAAAAAACAACAAACCAACAATCACTAAGCTCATTCTGAAAGTTAGGGTTTGAAGCCATATGTATCCATTTGCAGGATTTTACCCTTGCATTGTTATTTGACAATGTCAGCTTTAAAAAAAAAAAAAAACAGAGGAAGAAAATAATTCAGTCGGTTTAGGATTATTTACATTAGCTTCTTTATCAGATCACATGGTCACAATGATTAACACTTCTCATGTCCAAAATTTTATCTGCAACATTGCTTCTGCTTTTGGAAATGATAGTGTTGGGCAGAAATTTCAGAATGCTTACAGATTTTGATTATGAACATCGAGGGACTCTAAATGATGAGAAACAACCATGCCTATTTATCAGTGCTATCACTGACACAGAAGTATTACTAACTGCATGGCATGACCTTATAAAAAGAATATATAGATAAACAAGAAAAACTAGCCTATAATGGGATTTAGATATCATCTAGTAAAGTACTTGGAATTAAAAATGCTGTTTGCAAAATACCTGCAAGAGTTCTGGAAAAAAGGTGGAACTCTTCCAACTTGGTAAACTATTTAGCATATTTACGCCCCAAACCACAACGTATATTTGCATGGCTGTGGCCTTTCCTGTTAATTTTCAGCATATCAGTACAGTTTATACCCGTTCTTCTTGGTGCTGAGCATTACTGAAGGGGCTGTGAGTCCCCAGACTCCCAAAGGCAGCGGCGAATACCCCCTGGCTGTGCTCTGTACATCTCCGAACGGTGGTGCCAGAGAAGCGTAGGGATTAATCCTGCTAGCAGTTACAAGAAAATTTTATCTACAACTTAAAGTGTACAAACTTAAAAGTAGTTTTCTTGAATTATATCAGTTTAATAAGTGTATATTGGAGAACTCTAGCGTATCGGATCTTGGTCTGTTCTTTACGAGCATACTTTAGTATGACTGAAATATATTATGTTTTTACTATGCAACTAGAAAAACGATTATTTGTACAATTTCTTAAACAGAAATCCCTAAAAAGAACAGTAAGTGGCGACAGTGAGCATGGGTAATAGGAACAAAATTGCTTTATTTTACAGTCTCTTGTTTTCTAGAGGAAATTTTATAGGTAAGTGAAATTATTTTCCCCTAGTAGTTAACAATATTGTCTTGGTCAAATTGTTGATATCAATTAATCAATCTTCATATCACTGAAGATGATTGGATCTTTAGAAACATTAAAGTTGCTTTATTATTTGAATATAAATAAGTCTCTTTTCACATTTCAGTAGATACAAGCAATCAGACATTTTAAATATGTATTTGGCTAAGAGAGACTGAAGATTTTGCTTTAAATAATTTATTGTTTTTCTCAACATATTTTTATTCCTTCAGAGTGATAAGGAAAGTAAGTTATATTCACCTGATTGTAATAAGTGCTTTCACTGTTTGATGTAGAAATCTGTGGACTGTAGCAGCCATCAGTTAATGACAATTTCTCTGCTACTCAATAGTGCCTGTACAGACTCATTCCATTAACAGACAGTTCATACTAAATACAGCAGGTATAAACTTCCATACGTGTCCTGAACCTATGTAACTGGACATCAGCCCTACATAGCTTCAGAACATTCCAATGATTCTCATCACTACTTCAAACAGAAAATGACATGAGTAAGAAATCACATGGTGGTATAAGGCAGTATTATAAGGCCTGGCTGAAACAGATGCTTTAACTGGAGTTAGGAATCTGTCTTGAAAATGAAATCCTGTGAATTGGAACATACAGTCAAAACTCTGATAATTTTAAATTCTCTTGGCTCTTCTGAAAGTGGGGAAGTTTCCCTTTGCTAGTTTGACTTAAGGTCTAGTTTTTGCTTCAATTAGCTAAGACATCGGAAATTTTTTACTCTAAGCTCTTTTAAGTTTTGTTTGCGAAGGTGATTTTCATGTCTGTAATGTAGCAGAGACGAATGCACTGAAGAGGGAAATGTATAAAGCCAACTCCTACACGCAGGTGGATCCATTGAAGACAGGAGGGTAATACCTTTATTTAGCATCTGAGTGTGTCCTGACATAGGTGGTGGTAGCCAGTCTTATCTCAAAGTGTAAACAGGGTTGCATTTAGCACTTCACATGGTGAGGATGCTCCCTTTTCCGTCCATTATTTCAGCTGCACACTCTCCTCTGTGCAGCACCTCCGCATACTTCCTAAGTTCCAACACAGGATTGCTTTTACTGAATCTTGACAGTTATTACTTTTTAGGGTTTTTTTTAGCCATTTCTGTTTTACAAACAGCAACAGTTGTGATGAGATCGTGAACAGGCTTTTGTTTTAGCAGCCCTTTTTAATGCAGAAAGGCTATGTTCTGCCTGGGGTTTGTGCCTCCAGTACCCATTTTTTGAAACTATAAAGCCAACTATGTATAAAAAACCTGACACTGGTTTTGGCATGATTAAAAATCTTAAGTATGAAATCCTGTGTATACATGTAGGAATGTAAAATGAAGATCTTATTCTAATAGAAGATACTACTGATATTGCCACCACTTTAATGTCTCCATTGTACAAGCACAGTATAAAACTAATCTGTAGCATTAGAACTTCCCCATCAGTTGCCTGAGTGAGATCTCCTTGTCTTACATTATTGAATGAATTTGAGTTTGCTTGAGTTGTTATACAATTTTCCAACTTAGTTTATTTCCATTGCCATGCATCATCCAGAATGTTGTATTAATTTGAAAAACACTCAATTCTAATAAAGTACAAATGTTTGATGCCCATTTCACCTATTTTATCATGATGCCTAAAGCAATATTATCACCTGCAGTTAGTTTTGCTGACTAGAAAAAGATTATTCCTATAAATAATGATTGCAGAAATGGATCTTACCAATGTTTTTGTTTGGATCTATTGTTGCAGGCTGCTTTGCAGGAATTACATGTATTTTAATGCGTATTGATGTACATGTGAAAGAAAAAAAATGTTATGTGCATTTGTAGTTTAGTGCTGCTGAATATGATGGGTGGATAACTCATAACAGATGAAGAATTATGATTGCTTTAATTACAAAGTTATTGCCATATGTGATAACATAAAGGTATAACTTTGTGTTCTTAGCATGTTCCAGGTGTATTATATTATTTTTATCTGAAATATTGTCTCCCTTAAGAAAAATATAATTGAGGAAATATTAACGTGGAAAAATACTCAAAAGCCAGAATAATGTGTAATTAACGATGGGCCGTTTTGGCCAGCCCCAAAATGCCATATAGTGTCCCTACTTGGATGCATTGCATGAAGATCTTTTTATAAAGACAATTTTATATAATCTGGGTGGAATTTATTCCTTAGCTAGAGGAAAACACAGATGTTCAAGTGTATGAAATTGCAAGGGAGGTGTTGCGGAGATGTGGAGACAAATAACTCCAGGACTTATTTTATGCTAAGTGTTAGTTCTGGTTACCTAACTTTGTACCTATTTATGGTTTTACGTGACGCACATCACTGTAGTGTTTAAGAGCTACAAGCCAAGCTACACTTGGGGGAAAAAAAAAAAAAAAAGAAGAAGTTCCATAGTTTTAAAGTTGAGTGTCTCAGAGTTTGGGAGAAAGCAACATGGTTCAAGAACCTGGGTTTGGTATGGGCCTTGATGTGAACTACATCTTATTTCAGGAGGCCCAAAGGTCAGAGATACCCATGGTTCATTAGGTTGGAAAGACGCCTGCCATGCCATTTTCAATATTTCTGCCTCTATGTGAAGTTTTCTCTCTTCCCTCTTGGGCCACAGAACAACTCTGTTGTTGGTGTTCAGCAGAAAGCAAGATCTGACCCTCTGTGAGACTGTATGACTAGATCTCATGGTAGGCTTTAACTTTTTTTGCAAGACAGGGCTGGTAGATCTCAAGCAGAACCAGTACAAGATGATTTTTTGGTGAGCAGATCCTCAAGCCTTTGTTCTTGTTAGAAGAAATGATTGTTTTGGGCTAGGAGGGAGACTGAATTGGATTGAAGTTTATTCTGCCAGACAGATAAATTTGACAAACTGTTGATAAACTGTATGAAAAAAAGAACTGTTGTTCACGTCCCCCTGTTCTTTTTGTGAGTTCTTTGCTTATGCAGCCTGGTGACTGGACTAAGGATTTGCTTTAAATGTACCAAATATGCAAGTGGAAACATTGAGAACTTTTGTTTAATTTTCAGCAAAAATTTTTATTCATGTACTCACAGGATAGGAGGTACATTTGGGGAACAAGACTTAGATCACGAGGTGTAGGTTTGGGGTTTTTTTTAGTAAAACAGCAAGCTATTTAGTTTGTTGGTTTTGTTCTTTCTCCTCAATATTTAGAAAAACACAAAATTACCTGAAACTCAGTCACTTTGTGCTAAGCAGCATCTGGAATTACCAGCTCCAAAAGTTTGGATTAGGTATTTACCCTATCTACTTAAAAAACAGCACTTAAAATTTTTAACCACATGACCATTCTTTTTTTTGAATTTTAAAAAATTATTAAAATTGTATTGTTCTACAGCTTCTGTATATGTGTCTGTAGTGTGTATACACACACATGCACACATCTACACAAATTATAAAAATAGTATAAACTGTATAAAATTGTATAAACGGATGTATACAACTCAAGCCACCCTATCATAGACAATTTTCAAGTTTGCTGTTAGGACCCTGTGTGAGAATTGGGTATTTATGTTCAAAGGGCATCACTCAAAGTTGTAATTCCAGCATTACTGAAGAACAGCATAGGTTCTGTTAAATGCTATTGTAAAAGTAAAAGCTTTACAGAGGGGTTTAGATTTTATCCACAAGTAAATTGTAAACCCTCAGGATTGTATGCACTTGCAGCTTAGGTTCTATGATTGTTTTGAGGAAATAATATTAAAACAGAGCAGAACCTACAATTTCTTTTCTTCCTTTCCAGCTTTGCAAACATTGCTTTATTTCTTCAGATGTATTTGCATGCTAGACTGGTGCCATATATTGTAGTTTATGTATATATACATACATATATATGCATGCATCTTCTTATTAAACTAGAAATACAGAGAAGTCAAGATGTGCGTAGGACACTGGAGCATGCCTCATTCTTGTGCAAAATGGTCATCCGTTCAACGACAGACAAAGAGGAGCTTGCGGCCCCTGTACACTTGACACACTTTCTACATACAGTGAGGGACGATGAAAAACTTCTGCAAATTCCATGTGACATTAGTTTCTCAAGATGTTAGATGATGGACAGCAGCAGTATTGAATCGAGTCCTTATTGTGAATCGTTCCCACAGCAAGGTATGAGACCAGCTCGAAAGGAGAGGCAGCGCTGCGTAGGCAGCCTTACGGTGCCTTCCTCCATCAACACAGGACTTTCTTTCCTGCCTGATGGAGGGCAGTGGGATGACCTCTCAGCTGAGCAACAGCCTGCTGTGCAGCAAAGTAACGAGGATTTCCAAGGCTGCGTTTCAAGGTGACCACGTGTATTCTGTGGTGGGATTTCTGTGACCGCATAGGAACAGTGTGGTACAAAGGGTACATAACTTGGCACCTATCTCTAAGCTTATGCAGCAAATTAGCTCCTGTTAAGAAACTTATATACGTGACTATGTGGGCGTATGCATGCGTCCCCAGATGTGTAAACACACAAGAGAAAATCTTACATTAGACTTTAAGTTTTGTTTGGAGAATTTTTAAATATTTATTACAGAAAGAAAACTTTAGACCAAGGAGTTACTGAACTCGTAATTGAAGATATGAGGGCAGTGCCTGAGCAGCAATTTTTTGCATCTGAAACAAATGAAATTTCTTTGCATTTTCATCTGTTGAAAGAGTATTTTGTGATAAGATATCATTTCAGACTGCAATAATAACACTAGTAATATTTCGCTACCAGTAATTTAAGGTTTTAATATATTGAAGGTGGTAGATATAAATATAATGTAGTCATAGATAGTCATGTGTATGGAATACAGAGAAATCTGGCAGTTTTTAATATAGGCAGTGCTGTTCAAGACAACTGCTTTATCCCCTTACTGGAATTTTAATTAAAGGAGGATAATAATAGATAGAATTAGAGAACCCAATTTAATCAGGGTTGTGCCAGTCCAACCTGAAAGTAACTCTGCTGGCCTGATGTACTCGTAATAATCAGAGAGAGGCTTCTACTTCCAAAATCTTTAGTCAAAAGGGGAGTGGGGCTAAATCGCTGGTAGCTGAAAGCAAGGAGGGTAGCAAGGTAAAGAGGAAGGAGCCCTGAGTCAGTCCAGAGTACCATGTGCCTGCTGCTGTTTTGGGCAAGGAGGAGATGTACCACATGTAGCTCTTGTAAGCCACCCCATCACCATCATAGTTACATACCTGCGTCTATCTCTGACCTGATCTTAAACTCCCTCTGTAAGAATCTGCTAATGCCCACTGTTAGAGGCAAGATGCTGTGCTGGACAGACCTTATGCCTGACCAACTTGCAGTCATTCTTGTACAGAATCTGGATCTAGAGAAAAAAGTCGTCTTTACAGACTAGATTTATCAGGCTGTTCAAAATACACGTGGTGCCAGAAGCTGGAAAGACTAGCAAATATCAGGACTTCCGCACTGGACTTAATCCAGAGTCATGTTGTTGCTAAGTATCAGTCAATGGGACTGATCAAATAGTTAAACAGATCAGATTTCAGATTGTCAGAGCCTGAAAAATATTCTTGTACAACCTGCTCCTAGCGTTTGCTTTGGGTGCCACAGCTGCAGTCTTCAGTAACATGCCTCTGTGGTGTGATTAAACACTCAAAAATGTTTATTAATAGAGTCCATTTCACCCTACGAGCAATTGAGTACCTTTGCAGTCTCACCTATGCGTTATAAATCTCCAGCTTTGTCCTCCAGCTCTCTGGTACCCTTTCTGCGTCAAGTATTGAAATATGTAGTTACTATAGTGTGCGTATGATATACATAGCAAGGTTATTTGTAAAATTATTATTTAGCGTCTCTAATCAGTAACGTTTTACAAAACATTAAGATGAAATGAGAATTAATGACTCAGAGCTCTATCTGGACAGCCTTAGTTTCAGAGAGCTCCCCAGCTGTAGTGTTTGCTATTGGCGGGCATTTCTGAAGCCTAAACCCTTTGATGTGTCCGTATTATTAAAGAACATTTGCATTTCTTACAAGCTACAGCACTTCATAAAAGTATAAAATGGACATTCAGAATCATATAGAAGTTCAAATTTAAAAATCATTGGCAAAGTAAATGGCTTGTGCAAACCCTCCAAAACCCCCTTTTAGCATAGTGGTTTCAATATATATTACCCGTTAATTAGTATTGTTTATTTGTGTTTTACAACATTGATGCCCGACCACGCAACACAGGAAGAAATGGTTGACACTTTAGAATATATGTAACAGAAGCCTTGACACTGCTTGAGTTTACACACAATGTTTATTCACAAGTGATCTCACTGACTGGATTTTGTTAGATTAAGATTACTTTTAAATGATTGAGAATCATCAAATAACCATGTGGGTTTAATACTTTTAGATGAGAGGGGTTATCCGTATTTGTTATGCACATCAGCTATTATATGTAAGATAAATGAGAAGCAAATACAGAAAGATGGAACATACTGAGTTAGACCAAAGGAGCCAAATACTCCTCCTCTGACCCTGGCAGTTTCAGATGCATGATGCAAGAATAAGCAATAAGGGCAAAATGATAAAGATTATATCCTTGTTTTTAATAATCCATGAGGTCTTTTGCTTCCATGAATTCTTCTAGTTGCCTTACTAATTAGTCAATAGTCTTGGTACTCATAACAACCTTTCAAAGTCTGGAGATAGATTTTTGCTCAGTGAAATGCCTAATTGTGCTAACTTCAGTGGGGATTTTGTATGAACAAAACCATCCATATTCAGCCAAAGGAAATCTCAAAAAACAAAAGTGGAAATATCTGTGGAGTACGGTTACCTAAAAGAGTCATTCTATCCGAAACCGTCTTTGTGATGAGCCATTTTTGTCTATCTGTATATGGAAAGAGAGGTTAATTGTGAAGGCCTAGTTATCTGAATATCCTTATTTCCATGGGGTTATTAAAATGGAGCCGTACTAAGAAGTAAGGAAGGAAATCACAGTGTTCAATCATCTCAGGAGCCTAAAGTATGGAGTCTAATCTAAAGGAGGCCAGTGTGTCATGTAGCACTCTAATCTAAGGGTTATTTTATTGGAGAGTTTTCCACACCTGCCTATGCCAGCATGGCACATCTAGAGGATCTTGCTGTACTTTCATAATCAAACATAAAAAAAAATAATGTGTGGCTGCTTTATAAGTGCTTTTCTTAAAATTAAAGGCTTAATCTCTTTATTTTTTTGTACCTACTGTTGTTTAATAAAGGCCCCACAAATTCTAGAAAAGGAGATCAGAGGAAAAATATATTCTTACTTGATAATAATGCTGGTGGCTAGATGCATAGTCTGTACTGTTCTGGCAAGACAAAGTTATTTGTTCTGAAGAAAATACCTATTTTTCTCCTTCATTTTCCACCCTATAATATTTTGGATAGCTCAGATACTGAGACTAGTGAGCAGTAACTGTTAATCCTTTTTTTAGGAGTGGTTACTGGTAAATGTTAGAAAAATGATAGCATCATATTATCATTTGATAATGGTCTTGATTTACTTATATATTTATTAGATTACATTTAAATGCGATGAAGATTTATGCAATGCTGTCAAAGCCAGAAGCATTCCTGTTTACGTGGTCCCCAATTTGGTATATCAAGACACTAGCAAAGTTTGTATCATGATTTACTTTGAAAAGCAAGTCATTTACAACATGGGATTATAAAGAATTAAGCAATTTGTGGTGAGCAAAATGAGTGCCATTGAGTTTAATGACATGCCATTTAAACCAGGTATATGTGGCCATAACAGAGGTCCAAGGAACCTTAGTTATTTGTTGTGCAAATCACAGACCAAGAGGCTGGAAGGGACCTCTTGAGGCCGTCAGACTGGTCCTCCTGCCTGAAGCCAGATCAAACATAGCTGTGCCATTCCTGACAGAAGATTGTCTAGCTCTTCATGAGAGCTCCACTGATTCCAAACCAGTTAAGAAAATACATGGGAAAACAGACTGTGCAGTATACTGTGGCTCTATCTGTTCCATAGCGTTACTGGTAGTGCTTACAGCAACATACACAGACACAAAATAAGCTAATCAGTCAGTAAGAACTACTAAAGGTAAAAAATTCCTTGAAAACCTTGCATAGAATGAGTTTCAGTAACTTTCACTAGTGAATGTCATTATTCAGAAATTTCTCAAATCCAGTTTCTGCCTCTTCATCCTTTTACCAGATCACAAAGCTGATCTATGCATCCATGTAAAAGATAGATAATATAAAGCAATAAACTCCCATAAAGATTATTTTACCATGGATGCATGTCCTGCAGTGGCCTGCCTGTTTCAGGTGAAGCTTTCCTGCAAGTGAGGCATTTATGAAGTGTCTAACAGCTCATGTTGCAGCTTTTCCTTTGGTGGCTTCTTTATGAATGGGAGTAGGATAGTCGTTTACAGGTTTTCTCTTATTTACCTGGTGATTTATTCTTGTGTAGGATATTCATTATATTTGAGATTAATATCATTCTGTCAGATTTGTTTAATGTCAGTCAAAGCGTTAGAAATATTTTTCAAAAGAAACAGAAGACATGTGGAAGACCTGCAGATCATTTTATATTCCTCCTTTCTTTAGGAGCTAAAAATACAAATGATCTCCTTGCACTCCACCTGTTTTAATTATGAATTTTCTATTTTATACTTTCTATAATCAACCATGTATAATACTATATAATTCTATTGAACAGTTCCATTGCTGGTGTATTGTTCCAGTGTTAATACCACAGTCAGCTCCTCATAGTCATTATGTAAATTCAAAATCATTTCAAATAAAAGAAATGAGATCCCCAGATGATCGGCTGTGTTTAGCCGTACGTAGGTGTGGAAGGTAAAAGAGGACATGCACATGTTTTTATCTTTTCTGTGGCCAAGGGACAAATACCTTCACAGGCACTGAGAAAGACTGATAGAGTCTGGCAGCGCTAGAAATGCAAATGAAGTCAAGTCTACCCTTTCAGCCATAGCCTACAGTGCTGTTGAGAGTATAGCATCATAGAAGATCTTTATCCTCCTTTAGAGGAAATTGTATCTCCTTGGGTATCATTATTGTGAAAATAAGAACAAAGAGTTGGGGAGGATGGCTAAAGTAATTTGAAAGTACTAACTTGGATGACAGTCTGTAGTTCAGTCACTGATTAAATTGATATGCCAGTTCTGGAAGTTGTTGTTGTTGTTGTTGTTGTTGTTGTTGTTGTTGTTGTTGTTATTATTATTATTATTATTATTATTATTATTATTATTATTTCACATTTGTGAAAGGTATTAGTGGGAAATTGAACTTAGTTGTTTCAACATCATCTGCTTCTCAAATGGACTAACTAGAACATGTATTGTCTTTTTTCAATTACCAACTCCTCAAGATTGTTAAATTGCAAATTCACTATTACCTTAATATATATCATCATCTAAATGTAGTTAGCAAGGAGAAGAAATTAATAAAATCTGGTACAAGAAAAGAAAATTTAGTAAAATCAAGTCATCACAAAAATATTTTACTCATAAAAACAGTTACATTAGAAAATTTATAAAAAATGGCCTTTTCAACTGGATTATATAATCTTCACTAAAAATAATGCTTAGATGAATCATTAGAATTGGAAAGGGTAAGGGAGAATGGAGGTGAGATAAATCACTCTTCCTTTACATGTCAATCACTGTTTTCCTCTCAGACGTTACATAATCCATTAAAATGAGCCTGTTCTGTGAATTACTTTGTCATGCTCAATGACTTTTAGCACAGACCCCACCTGGAATTCTCAGTTTTAAAAACTGTTGTACCCCACTGCCTGTAAGTGGGTGGTAGAAGTTGTCTGTCGGGATGTGAAATAGTCCTGCAAGAAACCAATTGAGATTCTCTTATTTAGGCAAGGCGTGGTTGAGTTTCTGGCATCCCTCCCTCACGTAATCCCGTTGTTCTGGTCTTAATGCCCTCTTGCAGCTGCTCTCCTTTGCCGGGACTGTCATTTAGTTTCTTCATCTTTGATATCTATTTCTACAGCAGCCAAGAACTATTCTGACTGTGCAGTGATGTTATTTAATAGTCCTCTCCATCTAATATAAAAGGAAAAAAAGACTGTTGCGAAGACAACTCTTTGTTGATGCAGATTTAGTGCACTGATAGCAAGCACCACCTCTCACTTCTGTGGGTGTCTCTGCATACCCACAAGTGTCAGGCTCAAGACTTTTTCATCTTCTGGTGTAAAAGTCTTCACATGTGTCCTGATTTTGGCTGGGATAGAGNATTATACTATATATTATACTCATTTATTTATGTTATTGTTATTGTTATTGGTGTTATTATTATAGTTCAATTATTAAACTGTTCTTATCTCAACCCATGAGTTTTCTCACTTCTGTGATTCTCTCCCCCATCCCACCCAAGGGAGGTGGGGAATGAGCAAGGAGCTGTGTGGTGCTCAGTTGTCGGTTGGGGTTAAACCACGACACCACCTTTCACTCGAAGCCCATACAGCAGGCTACATTTATCAGTCATGCTTTTCCAGCTGGCCCAGCTGGCTTCAGCAGTTTTGTAGTGACCCAAACTGTGGCCATGTTCCACCAAACCTGAGGAAGAAATACAACCTGGATTAGAACTTTGTGACTAAAGAACTTAAAAAGAAAGGTCAGAGAAGAGAAGGGCAATTTTACCAGAGAGCCAACGGTGCTTGCAGGGCTCTTCCATAGCTTTGCAGCACTGCCAGATATAAGGTCATATAGGAGTGTTTATTGGAATTTCTTCAGAACAAGATGTATTTAATGGGCCTGTGCTGGCCTGTACTGTGAAATTTGTGTGTACTTTTATTGATTTGGCTTGGTTTTTCATGGCTTGCCTCTGCTTTGTGCCTTCTCAAAGCCTACAACATACTACTTCATTTGCTTCCAATACTTGAATCTGCAGTTCAGTTAGGAGACAAAATGTCTGTGACATCCTGTTGCTTTATTGATTGCACTGCTTCATTACCTCAAGTGCTTTAGTAACGTACCCTGATTGTTTTCTCTTTGGTCTAGTGATGTCAGAAAAGAAAAATGGTAACGCTACTGCAGTGTACACAACTTAATTGTTAAAAAAACATTTACCACTGTTGTACAGGTTTTTTTCTGCTTTCCAGGAAATTCCATATTTTTTTGAAGTGCAAGCTGATGAATTAGTAGGATTTTNTTTGCATCGCTTGTCATTCTTGGGTTGTATTTCTCTCTTTTTTGTTATTTTCCTCTTTTATTATATTATATACTTTTATATATATATTATACTATATATTATACTCATTTATTTATGTTATTGTTATTGTTATTGGTGTTATTATTATAGTTCAATTATTAAACTGTTCTTGTCTCAACCCATGAGTTTTCTCACTTCTGTGATTCTCTCCCCCATCCCACCCAAGGGAGGTGGGGAATGAGCAAGGAGCTGTGTGGTGCTCAGTTGTCGGTTGGGGTTAAACCACGACACCACCTTTCACTCGAAGCCCATACAGCAGGCTACATTTATCAGTCATGCTTTTCCAGCTGGCCCAGCTGGCTTCAGCAGTTTTGTAGTGACCCAAACTGTGGCCATGTTCCACCAAACCTGAGGAAGAAATACAACCTGGATTAGAACTTTGTGACTAAAGAACTTAAAAAGAAAGGTCAGAGAAGAGAAGGGCAATTTTACCAGAGAGCCAACGGTGCTTGCAGGGCTCTTCCATAGCTTTGCAGCACTGCCAGATATAAGGTCATATAGGAGTGTTTATTGGAATTTCTTCAGAACAAGATGTATTTAATGGGCCTGTGCTGGCCTGTACTGTGAAATTTGTGTGTACTTTTATTGATTTGGCTTGGTTTTTCATGGCTTGCCTCTGCTTTGTGCCTTCTCAAAGCCTACAACATACTACTTCATTTGCTTCCAATACTTGAATCTGCAGTTCAGTTAGGAGACAAAATGTCTGTGACATCCTGTTGCTTTATTGATTGCACTGCTTCATTACCTCAAGTGCTTTAGTAACGTACCCTGATTGTTTTCTCTTTGGTCTAGTGATGTCAGAAAAGAAAAATGGTAACGCTACTGCAGTGTACACAACTTAATTGTTAAAAAAACATTTACCACTGTTGTACAGGTTTTTTTCTGCTTTCCAGGAAATTCCATATTTTTTTGAAGTGCAAGCTGATGAATTAGTAGGATTTTTGCACATATCTTTGTTATCGCACTGGTCCTTTTTATGTCTTCTGTTTTGCATTTTTGCACAGCTCACTCAGAAGTCCTCTTTAGATTTCACCAGAAGTTTCTCTTTCACATTAATTTTGATTATAGTTGTAAATTCTTGTCCTTGCAGGCTTTGCTGTTTTCCAGTGCTTAGTCGTAATAAGCTTTGGTGTTCTGCAGAGATAATTTTCAGACTTAATTTTGGTGTCTCTAAATGTGCTGTGTCTTCAGTTTCTCCTGTCACATCATTTAATTGTATGACAATAATTGTTTGTAAATTGTCATGTTTTCAAGAGCTTTTCCTAGTTTGCTCAGTTAAATGAAAGAATTAGATTTTGTTGAATTGTTCCACTTGTGCAGTTTGCAGAATGCAAATTTCTCCCCCTGTAGAGATTCTGCCTTCAACCCATGGTGCCGCTAAAGCTCCCACTGCACTGCCATTTGCGTTTGCAGTATTTGCCACAAATGATAGTCGAGGGAGGCAAGGACACCTAGGCACCCAATCTGCAATCTAGGCACCATTTGCAGGATTGAGAAAGGATTCCAGGTCAACGTAACTCTTCTTTTTTCTTTGAGAATATCTACATATAAGGGTGTTGTGTTCCCAAGGGGTAATGTGAGGTTAGTTATTAGGATACATAATGAGATAAAATTCTGCTTCAGAGTCCTCACTCACACCCTACCCACTAGATTTAATGACTATGTAGTAGGGTTTTATTTATTAATTTATTCATGGATTGAAGGATTTCATCCAAACTCTGTGGAAGTCAGTAAGGCATCAAAGGTACTGGATTTCAATACATGCCACAAATGTAGAACTTCATTTAATAGACGCTGAGGTTAACAGATCTTTCCATTAACTTCACCAATTTTTTGATCAGAATCCAAATTTGTTTCATGTAAGCATATTGTACACATAATAAAACTCGGAACTCTCAGAAACCAACATTTGTTTTAAATTTGGAACACAATCATGTGTGAACAATCAAAAGTCTTTTGATATTTCGATGCAGGAACTGCTTTTCCCTTCTGTCATGCCAGTTCTATACTGATATTTCCCCAAAACTCTGTATTTTAACGTGGGTCTTGACCCCTTTGATTTTACTATTTGCCACATTTTTTAATGTATATAAATTGACAGCTGGGTGCTACTGTTAAGCCAACAGGTGGCACTAGATAATCATATTAACAGCTAAGATGCAGGGTATTTTAGAAGTAAGATGTCACTGTGAAATGGGGACAGCTATTAAGCATTGTAATTAAAAAAATAATAAATACATATTCTATAAGTGGTATTTTAAATTTGTCATCTTACTGAACTGATGGTAGGGAACATTTCAGAGAAATAGGTTTTAAAACCGCACTTCATTTTAAATCAACTATTGTTTAATTTTGGGCTAAAAAAGAAGAGCTAATTGCTGCAACTAGAAGTTTTAGGCTTATAATTATGCCCTACATTTTGAGTCCTGCCTCAGATAGTTAGGTTTTTTGTTTTGAAAATGTGTTTGTTTAAATGTTCTGGTGTAGACGACAAATTTGTAGTCACATCCTATCATTTCTTCACAATTGAGAGACACATTTCAGGATTACTTACTATTTTAATGTTATTTTCTGTTAGTTCTTCTGATTTTCATGCCAAGCAGCCATTCCTTTGGCCTCAAATGCTCAGCCTGCTTTTGTATTTATTTTTTTAAGAACTGAAAAGGTTGAGGAGAGGGAGATGCCACTGATGTTATGCAATATCCTGGTGGGTAGAGTGCTAACATCTGAGCTGAAGGACTCCTTCCTAAGTCCAGCAGAGTCACGTACACTTTCTGCACATCCCACCATCAGGCTGGGTACATCACAGAAACGTTACAGTCTTTTGCTAGTCTGAATTTATTTGGAGGCTTACAGTCAGTTGTGAGGTTTAGCTTAATTAATGAATGGCCTTCACTCTGTCCAGCTTCTCATTTGCCTTCTTAGAGAGCCAGTAGAGACCTGAAGGTTGGCAGTGTTGTTTGGGGAGGGCACACTGGAAGAAGAGACCCAGACCAGTCTGTTCCCATTCCCTAAAAAGAGTCTTGGGGAGCTTTGGATGCTCATTCTAATGCCCTCTACTCACAGAAACCCCAAGGGAAGGAGATGACAGCAGAGTCTATGGAGTTAATTTTCTAGGAAGGCAAGGGTACTAGGTAGCTCAAGTAATTTTTCCCTCTCTTACCAGCTACATGAGTCAAACTCACTGCTTGCAAAGTGCTCTGAGATTCTCAGATGAAAGGCACTATAGAAATGCAAATGACTTATTATTATGGTATTATTTTCAGAGACAAGGTTTCCATAATATTTAGGGACATTTGTTACCTACTGGTATTCAAAGCTCGTGGTATCAGGGGTAATATACAATGCTATTTTGCATTATTAGTAAAAGAAAAGAGGTTTAAAAGGAATAATTCAGTTGAATAGCCAATGTGACAAGAACATACTGGCATTAAGAGTTTTGCCAGCCACTTCCTTACTTGGCGTTGCTGCAAAGTAATTTTTAACCTTATTTACATCATATCCTTAGATAATTCAAGTACAGAATTTCTCAGTGCAGTTACTAGACAATGGTTATAAAAGACCTACATTTTTTAATATTGCAATGCATTAAAATGAATTCCTATGGAAAGAATCTGTCCTACCCATCCAGCAAAGCTAAGCATTTAGAAGACTTAGAGGAAACAAATAGCTAGGTATCTTAATCGATACGCATTCAGGACTCGATTAGATGTTCTTTGCTCATCCAGGGCCTCAGACCTCCATAGTTGCACAGAAGATTCCAGCATGATGTGATAGTAAACATATCTGTGTGCATTTGCGCAGGAGACTAAGCTAGCAGAGAAGTAGGCTGTGAAAGAGGTGAGGTCAAGACCCCCAGCAAACTTCTGTCCTGACCCACTGCAAAGCACGGGAACACCAAACGCGGGGAGGTGCTACAGAAACTGTTTCTTCTGTGGATACGAGGAGCTGCTCTTTCCTGGCTGACAGGCTGGAGATGAAACCTGCAGGCAGCTCTGTGACCCCATATGACGTTCATTTCTGTGGTGCCTTGAACAGCTGCAAGGGCAGTTTTTTTCTTCTTTTTTTGCCTTGGTCCTTCCAGGTTCAGCTGCCTGCCTCAACCTGTTATGTCAGTCAACAATTTTCCTGCTGGCTCCCACGAGCTGAGTAACACCGTGTTCCTCTGTCAGTCAAACCATTGCAGCGCAAACACCCTCCCTGCTTAGGACTTTCCTCTGCTTGAGGTCCTTAGCTTGCATCATACTTGGGTAAGGTTGTTCACAGGCTACGTTTCTGTGAACAGACTGTCAGCTTGAATGCGCTGCTCCTTTGAGGGTGGTCCAGTGGGGCTCACTGTCCCCACAGTGGCACCCCCTGTGCCACACACAATAGTGGGATGCAGCTGAGCAACCTCCTTTTTCAGCTGCACCGAGCCTCAGTTGAATAAGACTCACGGTGTGAGTGCAGGCCATGCACATGAAACAGCCGCTCCCATCACCGTGGCTGAACTCAGACCGGTATCACTGCCACCGAGAAACTGGGGGAGTCTGTGGTCTTAGGACAGAATAACCAGTGCCTGAAAACAGCCAATTTCCATCAGACTTCCATGTTAACTCTTTCTGTTCACTTGCATGTATGTTTTGAAATTTTCTTCCATGAGGCTATTTTCCATGACTTATTTTATCCCAGAGATTCATGTTTGGCAGCTGCTTGTAAATACGCATCATCTGTTTACTAACACAAGAATGTAAAATGTACTTTCCCTATTAAAAATAAAAAAAGCAACTTTAACAGCAGAACAGCTTGTCTTTGAAGGTCAGACTTTGGCACGGAAATAGTTCATGCTGAGAAGCAGCACCTTGGAGTACTCTAATGAAAACTGGCAGTGATTTGACTGAGCTACAAGCCAGCCTTCAGAAATCACACCTCACACAAACAGTCGTGTTTAAACAGCGATTGCCTGTTATTTGGCAGAAAGGCCATAAATGCATACGTGGCTAATTCAGTTCAGTCCTTGGCATTACACTGGGGATGCATGGAGAGAGGCAGGGCTGCGATGGTTTTCTCAGTTGGTTCGAAGTGTAGGGGTGGGCAGGACGGTGGGGTTACGGACTGGCTTAGGAGGCAACTGTCTGCAAGAGTTAGCACTTGTAGGGGAGACGTGCATTCAGCAAGTCACCGTCTTGCTCAAGATGGGGTTGGTTTTTGGTTTAATTTAAATATTGGAGATGAATTTAGGGTTGAGGCTTTTTTAAGTCTTAACGTTTTTTGCAGATGTAGTTTAATTCCCACAGTTTATTGTGGACTATCCTTTGGATTTCAGAGTATGAGAATTAACATTGGGAGGTATATAAAGCTCATCTCACTGCTACTGTCTCATTTTAGCTGCTAGAAGAATGTCATTTAGTTAATCCGCTCATCTGCAGCAGCAGCCTGGAAGGTGGAATTTACCTGTGTGACATTTTTTTGTTAGGAACTGCCAGCTTCACAGATATGCTGTCACTGTAAATCAGGTTAGAGTTTATTTAATTAAACCAGCTTATCTGCTATCCATACTAATTGCTGTAGTTCATCTTAACTATATGCAATTCTGTTTCCTTAAAGTTTCACAACTTATTACAAATACAGGAATTCTTAAAATTCATTATTATAAGCACCAGACTCAAATTCCAATTGGATAAGCACATGCCATTACATTTGGAGGTAGGAATAAACATACAGGGTGGATATGCCAAGTGTCTTATCCAGAACACAGTTTGAGTTGAAGGAATGTTTTTCTATTTCATTTATAAGGTATTACAAATGTCGCACTACTCTTGCAGTGTGTTGTTCCATTTTCTGAACAAGACACTTACAAGTTATGCCGCAGGGAACAGCACCATGTTCTAGAGCCGGTGGGGTAAGTCCTATGGGCACAAATGGAAAGCAGCAGAATACAGTCTTATCTGTTGTACACCTCAGACAATGTGTTTCCTATTTATAATTTAATCATATTTACTCTTAATTTCTATCCTTTTCCAATAATTTAATTTTTTTTTTGTTCCTGCAACTTAGCCTATTTTAGTTCCCTAGTAAGACTATTCTGTCTGCTGTCATATAGATCAGCTAAGTAACTGCAAACAGTACCTATGAATTGTTGCTTCCTTAATATTTTTTTTTTTTAGTTCAGTAGCTGAGTAGTAAGTTGGTTTTCAACAGTGTTTATTCTTCTTGGTTATGAAGATGAGATGCTCTGTGTTTTGGTATATTTGTATGCCAAAGTTAACCTGTTTAAGGCAAAGAATATAGAATATACAGTCTTGTGACAAAGACTGATCTGAGCACATCACTGACTGTGAAAGTAAAAAAAAAAAAGTAAAGTATTTTGAATGAAGCAAAGTACACAGGTAGCTTTATCACAAGGTACAGCAACACCATGGAGTACAGTGACTCCAAGCCCGCACTGAGAAAAGTTGCTTTGGAGCCAAAATAATACTGCTGCATCAGCACAGTGCAACCCTCCGGCTAATTAGCCTTGTTAGCTGTGTAGTACATTCTGCAAGGAAAGGTTGATGTAGGCACTGAAGTATGAGAGAAAATTAATGACTGTGGCTCCTAAGGAGGGAGCAACTCATCTGTCCCTCTAGTC
This sequence comes from Aramus guarauna, assembly GCA_013400195.1. Taxonomy (NCBI): domain Eukaryota; kingdom Metazoa; phylum Chordata; class Aves; order Gruiformes; family Aramidae; genus Aramus; species Aramus guarauna. The sequence continues at coordinate 2,834,354 of VXBL01010368.1, forward strand.
CTTATGTACTTACTCAGGCAGCTCTGGGCTGAGAACGTTGGATTTTGCACTCCATTCCTAAATATTTGTAGGATGCATCTGTATTCATCCAGATCTGGAGTACATTTCTGAGGTGAATCTCTTGATCATCACCATCTAATATACTTCAACTCACATCATCAAGCGGTCTTGGTGTGCCTAAACTGGGTTTCTTTTGGATGAAAAACAGGAAGATAACTCCAGGATCTCCTCTAATGCACTCCAAGTCTTTGTGGGGGTTAAGCCAAGTCCAGAGTGAAATCCCCTGAAATACACGTGGCATGGACATTGTGTCCTCGGCACCAGCTATTTTACTCTACAGTTTTGCTCCCACAGGCCCACGCAGTAGCAAGAGCTTCCCCAGGCACTGTATGAGGGGCCTGGATGACTAAGCCAAACCTGCACGTTTGTCAGAGATAAAGGATCACTGCTGGTTGCAAGGGAGACTCGTGAAGTCATCTGGGCTCACCTCTCTCTCGAAGTGCTGCCAACAGTATCTTAGTCAACCATGAAAATGTCTAGTTGAGTCTTGAAGAGCTCCATGGACAGAGGAGCTTCTCCTAATGTCCAACCTGAATTGTCCAAGCTGTAATATTTTGTTATTGCCTTTGTTGTACTGTCTGACACAGCCACAAAGAGCTTAGCTCCATCTTCTTTGTAACTGCCTTAGAAATTGTTGTAGACTTCAGTTAGGTCCCCCTTACAGTCTTCGCTGGACTAAACAAGCCCAGATCCCTCAATGTCCCCTTGTAGACCATGTGCTCTTGGCCTCTGACCATCTCAGTAGCCTCTCCAGTTTCCTCCCCATCCTCCTCCAGATTTGGGGTGCTCAGAGCTGGACACAGCACTTCTGGTGCAGCCTCTTCAGTGCCAGGGAGGGGAGGGTGGTAACTTCCCCAAAGGGAAGAGAGGGGCGAGGGAGTGAGGCCACACTCTTCCAAATGTAACCCAGAGCGGGGTCTGTCTAATTTGCGGTGTTCAGATTGGACATATAAAAGCTGTGTGCTGCAGATTTAGGATCTCATCTTGAGTAGCATTCCCACAGCCAAATAGAAAGCTTGCAATGGAGCAAGGACTTGACTAATGCTTTTGGACTGTTCTCTGTCTTCAGAACACACTAGTATAGTATATTTCAAAACATGAAATCATAAATATGTAATAGTGTTGCACTTAGGATGTTTTATGAAAACTACTATGCCTTTGCCTTTTTTCCCCATCAAAAGTCTGTGAAGGAAGAGCTGTGGTTATTCAAGTAAATTGGATTAAGCTCATGACTGTACTTTTGAGCTTTGTGGTATAGCCTTTTTACCTTGATGAAGATTTTACAAGAAATAATTCTCAGGAGGTGTTCTGGATTGCTTTCTGTTTATAAAGATAAATGGTAATTATACCACACATTTGTGTAATATTTCAAAGGTATATTTAAATATTAAGAAGAATATTAAGAATTTGATGTAATTAATTAAATTACAGTTTTCACACTCTCCTAAAATTGTCCGAATAAAAATTATTATAAATCTATGACCATGATTCTATGAACAGACCTCTGACTTATACATGTCAGCTGTGGCTCTGATAAACCAAACATTCTTAGATTTGCACATGTATTTCTGGTTTACAATATGGGGACTGTTAAATCAGTTTTAACCCATTGTTTTAACCCATTTTTTTTAACCCATTTGCAGTTATGCAAATATTGTTCTAACTGCAGTAGGTGTTCTCCATCATTTGTAAGTTAACACTGTTAATTTTTCATCATGTGGTGTTCACATCTACTGGTTTACAACAGTTGTGGTTTATTTTTGAAAATAACTTAGCAATGGTGTCATCCCTCTGTGTCTTAAGTCAGTCGACACTGGTCACAGTCTAGACCTAGCAAAATCCATCACATATCTTAGTTTTATTGGGAGAGATAATAAAATTTATTATCTATACAGGATTTCATTCCTCACCAAATTTACTTCAAATTTGACAGTATGTTTCTTGAGTGATATGTTTTATATACATGCACTCAGATTAACTTGGACACACAGAACTTAATAATAATTTTGGTGTCATTGCCATTGTACTTTGTTATCAAAACTCATGTCATTTTGCATGGTGAGAATAACATGATGTCAGAACTGTACATTTGGTATGATAGCAGGAATCACCTAGACTAAAAGATACCATAAACAATGCTATTCACAACTTCCTTCCTTTTAAAATATTATCAGATTAAAGATGGTGAAGAAAGTGATAGTGTTTGACACAATATCATTAATTCATGTTATTGATTTATTTCTAAGTATAGAGATATATTTCATCTTTGGTATATCTCTGTGTTCCATGGTGTTTCTAATTACTAAAATTAGTAAAATTCAGCTTCCTGAAAACTAAACAGAAAAAGATAAAGAATTTCTGACTGCTGAATTACAAAATTGCATACAAACACATTTATGTGAAACTTCACAAAGTGCAATATACCATTTGGAGATTAAATCCCAGCACTTGATTTTCATTGCGGGGGGAGGGGTGTGTTTTAAGGGCTCTTTTATGTGATAAATCTATATCTCTGACTAAAAGAACAAAGTTCATATAAATATTATTAGTAACATCTTTTTCCCCCTACACAGATACAATAGCAGAAAGGAGCGCCCTAAGAGAACATGTGTATCCTAAGCTGAGAGAATTCTGCAGGGAAAACTATGGGCTGGAATTTCAGGTAGGTTTTGGTGTGTTGAATCTTGTTTTACTTTTTCTTGAAATTAACTCTGTTTAGAGCAGATAACATTTTAAAATATCGTAATTGTTGTTGTATCATTGGTAAGATAGAAAATTGCAAAAAATGTATTTCACGTTAATTGTACTGAGTTGATGTAATTAAATAATTTTACAGGCAGATTTGAGGTAAATTCTGAATAGGTGAAAAAACCACAGGATTTTACAATGCAACATTGCACTGGTTGTAAAAGCAATACGGCAACAAACTGCAACTTTCACATCAGAAACGTAATGAAACCACCTCTATTTTAGATATTCAAAGTGTTTAAGAAGAAATAATGTTAGATCTGACTTACTATGTTCTAGAAACCATACTTAAATTAATGCGACCTATTTTTAATTTCATGTAATCATCATTGAAGTAGCACCATCTGTATATTCACATAATTGTTATATCTACTCTAACTGCGGGTTTGTCTTCCACTGTAATGTGGAAAATAATTTAAGCAGGTGAATATTGAAACTGATTAATAAAATGAATTAAATGTCAAACATTTCTATTGAGATTATATACTATGGAATTTGCTTCCTTTAGTGTCAGTTGGTTGCTTCAGTCAGTTCATGTTTTCCTTAGTGCTATAAAGGCATAGACCCATCCACATCTTTGGTAAGAGCCAATTGGTAATAAATACAGTTGCATTTGACTTCAAACACATGAGTTTGGCATCACAGTTAAAGTCACTGGTACTTTTAAATCAGATTTATCCTAATTCACAGTCCAGTAAAGTCATCCAGTACAGTCCCGTATATATCAGCAGGCCTAGAACTGGCTCTCTGCTAAGACAAACAAATACAGCGTGTGATGTCATAAAAGGGTTGTTCAATTTTTCAGAAATTCTGGTTCTACATCCTCAAGCCTTCCTCACATACTGATATTAACCTTTCATCTTAGTGACCCCCCCAAAATTCAGCTTTTCAGAGTGTAGCTTACTTGGAAACAGCTAATGCCTATTAGACCGCCTTCTGTTCCTCTCTGTATTATTCTTGATGCACATGCAGCTGGTCTTTAATCAAAATAACAAGTTCTTAAATGAGGATATTTGCTTTTAATTCCCTGAGTCACAGTGGAGTTGCTGAATCAGCATGGTGGTAAATTCCAGAGTGATTTTTTTATTATGGCTATAAAGGAATTTCATCTGAAGGTCCTAGCTCATCAGCTGATTGGGAAGTCCCAGCTGCAGTGGTACATGCAGGGAATAGCAAAAGATATTTAAATAATAAAGTATTTTTTGCCTGTTACTATCATGTCATTTTAATGGAAAATATGAACTCGTTTATTTCTCAGTTATCTTTGAGGAGACATCTCAGTGACAGGAAGGGTCTCCTCCAGGTAGATCTTAATCCACTGAAATCTTTGTGAGAGGAAACATGTCTGTCTTCAAATGGATTGTAAGGTAGTCTCTAGGGAGGGAATAATTAAGTTTACTCCAGTTGATATTCATGGAAGCAAATTATGTTATTATATGGCTTCAACACCAGGAGCATCCTTATGTGGTCTGAGGTCTGAGAGGCAGCTCCACTGACACATTCTGAAAACATTATTGTGGAAGCAAAGTAGGAAAACTTGTACAAAAAATTACCAAGCGAAAGTAGTAAAGCATTTTGGAGGAGGCTCTGAGGTAGACTTTATCAAAACTTTTTTTTTTCCTTTTTCACTCCTCATACACTGAGTTTCTTAGGTTAGCATGCAAAATCAAGACTACAGATTTTAGTGCAGTGGTGTCAAGAAAGTATTATGTACTTTTCAGATACAGAGATAAATTTCTATTTCCCTGTACAGAGCAGAACACGTCACTTTTCATCCTGATATGTAATCTTCTACCGACCAAATGCAAACTACCTTGCATTTGATTACCACAAACGTGACAATGTAGGGTGACAATGTAGGGTGTCCTGAAGAAATCCTCCTCCTGATAAATCAAGACCCAAATGAAATGCATTTGAGTACATTCATTGCTCCAGCTTCCGCTGAGCCATCTGGGGCTGCACTGATAAGTGTTTCAGTTGTTGCAAAGCATAAGATCTGTTAGGCGTCCTCAAGCTGGTGGGAGCTGTTAGGGAACATAACCACCATGCGTGTGGAAGCAGGACTGAATATATTCAATCACTCTATGAATTTGTTTACTCGATGGACTTCATTTTCCATTGAATCAGAAAATATTTCTGAAAAAATAGGTATTGGTGAAGACAGAAAACAAGTAAGCTGAGAAGATGACTTCCGGAGCGCATGATGTTTTGTAACTGAACTACGGTATTTTTTTAGGAGAGGAAAGAGAGGTTAAAGAAAGTAGTTGTAATAGAAAATTTTTGGAGGACAACTAACCATAGTTAATTAGCAGCATACTCTTCTTCTTGGGAACAATGAACTGTTTCAAATCATTTTCACTATGTGATATATGCTAGAAGGAAAGTGGAGTTTTGCATGAATGAAATTTTTTAGTGTTTTTTTTAAAGCAGTTAGAAGCAATAAAGATAAAATTATCTAATTTACTAGAAAGATCTGTGAAACTGCAATATTGGTAGGACAAAAGCTAAAATAAGGAAGAGGAAACACTGAATTATGAATGAAAAGTCTCTGTTAGATGACTAGCGTGGAACTGAACTAGACCAGTGTCAGTCCACTGTATATAAGTAGCTCTCGCAGAACACTGGTTGTCATCTCACCTTGGTAGCCTTACTGAAAGCTAGAGTGGGTGTTTCTCACACAGTTTTTCCAAGTATAAGTAAAAATGTACTTCAACATCAGACACAGTTGTCTTCTTGTTCCGTTTCTTTAATTTTGTAAATCCTATTTATTTTAGCTAGCATAAAGAATAACTGATAAGCCTCTCGTTTTTAAATTCTTGGTGCCTTTAGAGGTTTGATGGCTGAAATATTTCTTCTTGCAGGACAAAATTATAACAAGTAAAGATACTATGTGCCAAAATTGTGTTACCCAATAAAAGTAATCTACATCGTTATAACACACAGGAGGCAGCTGCTGAGCCCCTACAATATCTGCTATTCCAGAGAATTTCTTCTTCACATTTACAGAGTTAGTGTGATTTCTGGAGAGTTAATTAAAATAGAAATTGCTTTTATATTTCAGATGAACTTGAGCAGCACAATAAATTCATTCAACCTGTAATTCAAATATTTTTGACTGTATGCTGGGATGCTCTAATTTTATGACTAGAATACTTAAGGTCTATCATACATCATTCAAGTAATCAGACAGCTAAATACAATTTGAAGTTCAATAACGAAGTCATATAGATAAATAACAGAAGAGAGAGAGAGGAAGAAGGGAACACTTTTTTCTTAATCAGACTAAAAGAGAAGAGGACCGAGAAGAAACTGGTGTAAATGAGGGAGACAGGAAGGCTATTTGAGATGCAGTTTTGTAAAGCAGAAGCTGCTTTTTCCAGCAAAATGTGGGAACATAGTTTCTCTAAAAAATAAAGATACTGAGTGTATTTTCTTGGCAGTGTAAGCTATAACGCATTTTATACATTGGGCTATTTCACTCATCATCAGTCAGATGGTACGTTACTTCTCATGTTTGGCAACAGTGTGCTTCCTCCAGCAAACACTGACACATGTCCCAAACTTTTCTGGCAGAAATAACCAACAAGACTGTTGGGAGTAAAATTAAACATGGGCATAAATGCTTCTAGGATTAGGTCTTAAGCCTTGGCATTTATTGTTGTGAGAAATTTCACAAGGAGATTAACCAGCTGTAAATTGGTGAATTTTACTTTTACATCAACCCGTTATTAGTTCTTATATTAGGTCTTCAGGCTGATTTTGTGATCTGTTTAGACAACAGCTAGTTTTGTGGTTCCATTTCCTATGGAAACAGCAGAGTGCTTCCACAATACAAATAATATTACATTAAACAATATTGTAATATATTCATGTCTTAATACAATTTTGGTTATTTTTTTAACTATCCATTTGGGCTTTTTTTTGTTCAAGGTACATACATGATGTTAACAATCAATAGTAGCTTAAATGAGAGAGGAGTAGCATGTACCATATGTTTTATTCCAAAAGAAATGCATACATCTGATCCCTAGTCTTTTAAATTCAATTTCCCACAGTAAGAAATCAGCCTTTTAGTTAAAATATATAGTGAAATCACACTTCATCACTTAATTTCTTCAAATAAGTTTAACATCCATATTCCAGTTTCTTCCAGGAGTTTGTTTGCAACTAATTACCATCACAAAACTGAGTCTGTAGCTATAGATGAAAGGCTGAACAGTAAGCTGTCTGCCACTGCATATCTATACAATCTCTGCTTCCAAAGTAACAAAGACCAGCTAACAAAGGAAGTACAGTATTACAGAACTGCACATATTCTTTCTTTTGAGCCATGTGCACAGGATGAGTTGATATCCTGTGGATACAAGTGACAGAGGGTGTCAAGTCGTGGTCTCGACTGTGATCCACAGCAAAACTCCCATTAGTTTCCATGGAGCAAGGATTTCATCAATGCTTTTGTCATTATTCTTACCTATCCATTATATGCAATCCAGTAGCAAATAAAGACTACATCAAATCAAGATCTTGTCATGCTAATCTCTGCACAAAAATATGAATATGAAATGAGAGACTGTCCCAGGAGACACTATCTGGGAGAGAAAATAAGAGGCTTGAATTGCCATTTACCTAAGGAAACCCAGCCAGTCTGTGTAAGGACCGGATATAGACCTCATTGCCTTTTACTGCACTGCAGAGAAATGCTTACCAGTACATGAAATGTTGACAAAACTGATTTTTAATTTGCTAGGTAGAAAGGGCATATGATAAAGTAACAATGCTGCATACTATTTTCCAGGTCATAGACTTATACTGGGGAGTTGAAGCAGATGAATGGGACAGTCCTGAGCTGCAAAAGACTCGTATGAAGCTGTTAGAAGACTGCTTGAAAAGTTCTGCAGGTCCATGTTTTGTTGTGGGTATAAAAATAATGTTTTACTTTACAACAAAAATATAATGTTAGCTATCCTAATGTGCATGATTCAGTAACAAATTACTCTTTTCTTCTTTCTAAAATATTTTATATTCCTCCCTGCACATTTGCTGCACTGCATCCAAATGTTTCCCTACCCAGCACTGTGGATTAACAGTGATTATTCAGTATTAGTGGTGAGGAACGAAGGATCTTTCGTGATCAATGCCTATAGCAAGATGGATTTAGAAACCACAAGGTGTGATTTTACTACTATCACAACAGAGGTATGGACTACTTGTTTAAGGAGGCCATCATTACTTAATTCTTGGCACTTCTCACACATGCATTATTGGCTGGCCTAGAAGGACTTACGACCAAAAGCACAGCAGCAGCTAAGAGCTATCTTCTCTGATCTGCGTTTTGCTGGTTTGTGTCATAAAGCCAGGACAAGTTCGGGTGCCAGGTGTGAGAGTATGAAAAGACTGGAGGTCACTGACAACCTGAGAAGGCTCTGCATCTTTGTATTTTTCCTACTCTCTGCCTTCTCTTTACTGTCGCCTGAACAAGCATTGCTTTTAGGATTCTTCAGGAGTCAGTAAAGCTGGCAAAAAACCATACATCTTCACTGCCTTTTCCTATTAGGCCTAAAGGAGAGACTGAAACACTTTTACAGGAGTGTTTTATAAAGCTTTACATATTTCTTTTAATGTCAGAAAGGTCTTTCTTCTGTAGATGAACCTGTTGTTTTACATCAAGCTCAACAGTCTTCAGCTATCCCTCACAGCTTTTACAGCTGAAGCAGTACGAATTTATGAAGTCATGCCAAACATTGTGTAGGGTTCTAATAGCTGAAAGGTACTGGCATGGGAGTAGGCTGTATATATAAAATCCTGCCAGGTATGCTTTTCCCTCTTCCAATGAATCATATACAATAGATTTTGCTGTCACTGATTTTATATTAAATATACAATTCATAATAATGCATTTTTTACTCTTCTGTGAATAGAAAGATTTGTACCATGTTTTAAGATGAACATAGTTAACATGAAAAATATTTAAAGACCAGTTTAGTGCATGGTATACTGACTGTATTAGTTTTCAGTGCATAGACAAAAAATATATGATAAATGCTTTTTCCCAGCTGCTTAGAGAGTAGCATATCCTCTTTATCTGTGAAGAGTAAGGCTGTTGTTTAACTTTCTGGGTAGATCTAGATAGAGAATCTCTGTAATGAGATTGGCTATTCAGTGGTATACACTGCATACTTAACAGCATCTATTAAAGCTTCAAAACAAAAGACAAGATGATTTGGGAAGAATGTGAATTTATTTTCTAGATGCAAGTATTATATGCAAGTGAGACTTCAGTGAAAGTACAAAAATGGCTACAATGAGTAGGATTTGCCATGATCAAGGATGCTCCTCTACAAGATAAATATTCCTATTATTCCAAAACATACTTAATTCTTTATCAGCTGTCTTGAGGCTCCATCTTTGTGAGAAATAAATGTGGGATGTACAATAATTATTTCTCTATGCATAGTTGTAGGACTGCAGAGATATTAGGAAAAGTCTTAAGTTAAATTAACCTCTATAAAACTCCATTGGGTTTCAGAACACAACCAACATTATTTTAAGACAAACTGCCTGCAGAGACAAAAATAGATAAGCTGCCTACATTAGATGAATTCAGTTCCAGTTTCATTCTAGTGTTGTAGAAGTACCAGAGCATACAGGGCAAAAGACAGACTTGTTCAGTATCTATCCGTCAGGCTGGATGTTTTCAAGTAAACATGCCTAATCCTACTTAACCAATTTTGTCAATTATTATACTAATTGTTAGTATAAGTTTCACTAAATTACAAGCATTTTGCTATTACATGTCTTTATTGCAAGTTTTCAAAGATTGGTCTGAAAGTGAAAAAAAGCATTGCTTCTGTTTACTACTGATACACTACTGATTGTCCTCTCCATAGTCACTTGCTTACTGCAACTGGAAAGGTAGTGGCAGTGCTTGTCACTCAGACATCAAAGGACACCTGCAACTCTCCTTTGACAGTTTTAATTCCAACTTATTAACCTGTGCTTTCATGTTAGACTTCAATGGAAAACAATTTTAAGACCATGCCTGCGCTATTCCAAATTTTCTATAATATATTTGCTAAGAAAATATTAGAAAAGGTAGATTGCTCCTCTATACCTAAATGTAGCTAAGTGAACTCTTAATTCTTAGAGTTGTCATAATGAGGCAGGGTTCTGAAAAAAACTGCAAGTCCTTGATTTTTTTTTTTTTTTAATGGAAGAGTGTTAAAGATTTAGTGAACTGAAACCACAGAATCAATCCCATGGGGATGGAAGGGGTACAAAACATTGCCTGCTGTGAAAAGCTGGAGATCACTTCTCTCTATGCCAAAGATTAGACAAAGAGCAAGCCATAGCATGTGTTGTTCTGTACTTTTATCACACCCTTACAACCATCTTGCTGGCTCTGTTTCATTCACCTACTTGCCTCACTGCTCTGTCATTTCGCTTCAGAGCCCTGGGGAAAAAAGGCTGTCCTCAGCGCTTGACTGTAAAGAGCCCGGCATTTGGAGTACTGAGTCTGGGCTGGGTTTGATGGTATAATGACACTGGTTTTCACAAGGACACACTGGCCCAGATCTCTAGAGACTTTGGGTAGCTTCCATCTTACATGACTAAATTTAGTTTTCTGGGTTTATTTTTCTACTTTTTGTCTTCTCTTTGATGAAGAAACTGAGTTGGAGCAGAAAGGCATGGCATTTTTCCTGTAGCAACACCCAGGGTCCTTAGACATGGATGTTCTAAAATCTCTGATGGTGAAGGAAATCTCATCATGTACCATTGCTGCACGTTTTAGCAGCTCAGAATTTTGAAGCTGTTAAGAACTCCCTGCTGGATATTGTTACTAAGGAAAGAAATCAAGCCAAATCAGAAATTTTAAACAGAACAAAACAGTTAGCAAAGAGGTTGCAGTGAGCTGGCGACTTCAATATTTATTCCAGGTTTTCCAAGTATGGGCCAGAGTAATAGCTCTCCCAATGATTTGACTGGCAAAACCACAGAATCTCTTTATGTACATCTGGTTTTTGATTTGTTGTACCTTAGTGGGATGGGGTTTATTTCATTTACAACACAAATTGAAGATGATTCTACTCCAACAAGCATAATTAGTTTTAATTTATAGTAACATAATTAAAAACTTACTTTGGCACTGCAGACTTTGGGCAACTTCCCATTTCTTGAGAAAGTTCTATAAAATGTGCCACTTCCATTCAGCTGGGTTGGTTTTTTTTACTTTTCAGTTACCACTTTTTTAATTCAGACACAGATCTAGGATTAAATCCGCCTATTCGGAAATAACAAGCAGATATGGATTGATTTTAGAAAGTGTTTCTTTATGGTACTTTGTGTTTGCATTGTGATATCAGATAGAGAGAAAATGAAATTCAGTTCTTAAATTAGTGCAGTGCATAAGCTGGAAGTCCTAAGCTTTTCTTCAGATTCAAACAACAAAATCCAAATGAACACATATTCATAAATACAAAGGAGGAAGCAGTTCTGAAAAAAATGGGTAATTAATTTCCTGCGACACTTTCTTTGGGAATGTACAGTCCTCTTACTGACTGCCTGAGCTCTATCAACACTTGATCCAATTAAGGGAGAGAGGAGTTGTTTGGGTTTTGGTTTGGTTGGTTTTTTGTTTGGTTGGTTTTTTGCTGAGTTAGATCAGTGCCTATTATACATGATCATTTAAAAACTCATTGCCTTTACTGTAGGTAAATACAAAGCATGCTATTTTTGATCTACATAATAATTTATCAAGATTTATTTATGAGGGGAAAAGTACTATTTCTGTGGGAAAAGTACTTTCCGTGCAAATTTTATGCAGAAATCCTACTGTTGGTCTCTGGAATCTCCACGGGGAGACTGAAATGCAGTATGTTTATTAGATTGTGAACTGCTTGAACTCTACATTGCATAATGATACCAAAGACAAAATACATTCAGTGCATCACTGGGACCATTACATTTTGTTGGGTTATACTTCCTAGTAAATTCGTAAGAGATGGCAATACAGACAGGATGGTAGAGTAACAATAAAGGTTCTGTTATCATCCCACAACTAGTACTGATCATGAACAGGATTTATCTATTACAGATCTAGTCTTGACACCTTTAACAACTAGTACAAAGGTACAGGTACCTCCACTAATTCCTGAGTCATCTTCTGAATGACTGTTTCTCCATTAACAACAAGGAGACACTGGGGAGTTAGACAGCTAATTTAGGAACCCAAGCACAGTGCTTGGTATCAATTAAGGCCTGGAGCTATTTAGGGTGTTGTCAGTCTATCGTGATTATTTGCAGAATAAGTTTACTGCCCTTTTATTGGGGTTCCCTAATTGATACTCCACTACTAACCTGCTGTTGATTTCGCCTCAGTACAGATGAGAGAACTGGCAGACTTCTCTGCACTTCTCTTCAAACACACCCTGCGAGTTATAACACGGGGGTGCGCTCTGCCATCTGTGCGGCACCACGCAGTCTCTGCCTGAACTGCTGTTCTTGCATGACTGTCCTGAAAAATTGTAAAACAAAAGGGAGAAATGGAAATGAAATAATTTGTCGCCTGTAACAATTTCCTCAATTAAACATGTTTGGGTTTGTACAAACCTAAGAGATTCTTTCCACACATCATTGAAATCATCTGATCCAAAGAAAAGTAAAAACATTTTCTACCTACTCTGAATGGCCATTGTAATTATCACTCTCAAATTATTGACAGCTTGTTAATTTCAGCATTCATGAACCATTAAAAATACATAGCATTATAAAATTGGGATGCCAGTAGGATTTTAAAAGAATATTAGCAATTTATAATATTTGGCATGTCCTTAAATCACCCTGAAATTGAAGACTAAATATGGTAAAATGAGGAGTGAAATGTTTTTACATCTCTGGATCTTTTTGTTCCTACAGTACAATCCATGCTTTAATCATTCCATGAAGACACTGCTACTTGGTTCTCTTTGCTTAGCACAAATGTTTTATAATTAATTCTGAGCACATTGCAGCTCAGAGAAAATTCCAAATTATATTACTCCAGCTCTGCTGAATCTCCTCAACTCCCATTTCAGTTCTGGTGTTACTTTAGAATTTATTCCTAATGTGCAAACTGAATATATACAGGTTCTGGAACACCTGAGATACGTTTTGCTTTTGCTCTCCTGGGAAAATTGCCACAAATTTTAAGTTCGGGAGGCTAAAGTCAGTCAAATGTACCTGTATTAAAACAGCCAGTTTAGGGGGAATGCTAAGCACCCAGTGCTCTTTGGGAATTCAGCAGAAGTTACACATACTTGATACATTTCAGAATCTAATTTTCCTCAAGGAAGCAGCTCTATATATAGTTTTTAAGTGAATGAGGAGAAATAGCTGTAACCAGACATGACACAACAGCCCACCTCTCCAGTACAGTATATTCCAAGAAACAAATATCAAATTATGAATTTGCTTCTCACTCTGCATCTGATTCAAAATCCATCCAAATAAGAACTCCCTCTAACATAAATGGGTTTGGGGTCATACAACATATCAGGCATGGCTCCATAGGACTTGTTGGCATTAATCTGGAGTAAAGTATATGTCTGTGGACACTAGTCCTGGTTTAGATAGACTTGGTCAACAGGAGACATTTTTCTCTGAATGTCAAAGTAGAACTTTGTATATTTTTTGAAACCCTTCAAAACAGATAAAGCGATGAAATTTTAAAGACATAGTATGCAACGTTCCCCTCGGCAAGCCTTGGTCTTCTTTCACAGCCTCCAAACTAACAGGCAAAGGGTGTATATCCCTTTCTGTGGTGTTTGTCTCTGAACAACAGATATACACACAGCCTGGACTCAAGCACGGAGTGATATTATATGTTTAAGCTATTGTAAATGAGTTCCTTGATCTGCTTTAGGGCTGGGAATCTATTTTCCTGTGAATCATCTCTGATTCTCTAAATCTAAAGTCTAGGGTCTAAAAATGCTTACCCATTTTTTAAACATATCCCGCTGAAAATAGCTGAAAGATTCATCAGGCAGCTTTTCCATAGAACATAGAAACTGCATGGTTTTTGACATAGCCTAAAATAGCTTGCATTTTCAGCTTACAGTCAGAAGACTGTACATACTTTCTGCTAAGTCACTGTATTTCTTTTTCTTGACATAAATAGAATTTCTGGTGCTGCCTTCCAGAAAGGTTAAGTATTATATTTAATGTAAATGACCATATTAGTGAGAACAAGATTAGCATGAACTCAAATTTCCGTCATTCTATATAATGTGTAGAGGAAGAAACAGGCTGCATGAGATTTACAAGATTTATTTTCTCTTGACCATCAAGAGCTTTACCAAACCATCTTCTGAGGTAGTACTATAATCAGCTAGATGTAATGGTCCGCTCTACAGATGAAACTGTAGATCAGAAAGCCAACATCAGGTGTTCTGCAGAAGTGAGGGGCGGGGGGAGAAATCCTAAACCTTGCAATGCTCCTTCTGTGTAAAGAAACAGCATACTTTACAATATTTAGCAGGCACTTGATAAGTTCAAAGAGAGATCTTAATGCTGTTGCTTTTACCTAGCTATATGCCTTCCTTTTTCTCAAATACAGAGATTCACTGCAGGGATCCTTTGGTTCTCCAATAACAGACCCAGAAACCAACACCTGCCCACAAAGTAACTAGTTCACTTTTCAATCTGATACTGCTAAATCCAGCTAGCAGTAGCTGGGTCTTTTGTTGTTGTTGCTGGGTTTTGTTTTGTTTAAGATAATCAAAGTGTATCATTTCACAGGACACTTTTTTCTTCAATGAAAGAAGCTAATTTACAAAAATAAAATAAGAGACAGTGTCGGTGTTCTTCATAGTGATACTGGGATGCATCCATAACGTATTGCCTCTCTTAAAATACTTGCTTTCAGTGCAAGGTGCTTTTTTTGGAGTTACTGCTCTGTTAGCATGCAATGTAGCAAGTAATTATTATATGCTTCTTTCTTTCATAACTCACACAGTAATTTTTATTCCATTCCACCTTGAAAAGATGAAGCAAAGCACACTTGCTTAGAATGCTAGGGAGACTGCAATTATTATGAGTAAACTACATGTTCTTTTCTTGTTAACTCTTTTGCGTAGTATAGAAATTACTGCTTAAACTTGTTTAAAAAGAATTTAGAATAGTAGTGCTACTCAGGGCTGGAAAAGCAGCTCATTGTCTGGACACATACTTTTGCAGAGTATATAGTCTGCCTCTCAGTCATGCCATTGCATGGCATAGGCAAGATAATGTTTTTATTGAGATAAGTGTCATGACCAGAAGTTCTGTGCTCTATTTCATTCGTTTTCATGGGGATTTGCTACAGAATTTTTAAAGAGTTGGCTAATGACTTGGCCTCTTACCTGCAGGCAGTATTTAGTATTTAGTGTTTGTACACTTACCATTAATTTTAGGACTGATTACCTATTACTTAAAAAGTAGTGTTAGAAAAGGTATGGAGATATCCCAATACAGAGCTACTATATCTAAGATTTTATTTTGATCTATTCGATTCTTGAATCAAATGGCAAGTGAAAGCTAAGAGGTTTTATAAAGGTGATTTTTTCATCTATATTATAAATGGAAAACTAATATTGAGTAGTTTTGAAGAACAGTAGTTTTTGAAATGTGGCAGTTGTGAATGTGTCTTTATGAAAAGCTGGATTTATATTTAATATAAATTAAATTATTAGGGTTAGCATTCTCATTGTAATATGTTGTGATGTGAATTGGCTGTAAAGATTGTTGACACTCTAAATACTTTAAGTTATGCTGTTCTTCCTAAGCCATAACCTTTGTCAAGTGCATAAAGGGTGTGGTTTATGAAGTCAAGGAAAGTTTTAATCTCTATTATCACAGTGCTTGCCTTAGTCTTTTTCCTTTAGTTCAGCTCCTTTGAAGACCCCTTCCACATTTTTGCTTTCTCTCCTTAACTGTTATTACAGTTTAGATTATTGGTTTCTTTTCATCGGAATTAGTTCCTTTCATCCTGCAAGTATACTACTGTCCTTTCTAGCCTCTTCCAAATGTATAGTAATTTAACAAAAAGAAAAAATGGTTCTTCCCCTCCAAGCATGTGAAAAGTAGGGAATGTATGCAAATCATTTAAGAACACACAGAAGGGACAGATACTTCCACATCAGTCTTACGTTTACTGAGTCATCATACTGCTAGCATTGTAGGGGAAGGAAAATCATACTCTTTTGGTGCAAGGAATTATCTAATCATTTCTTTTCATCTTTGAAGGACTAGATTGATAAAGTATTTGTTCAGAGAGTACCAGCCACCAACTGTCCCAAATAACAAGCCCTAAAACCAATGCCAGCTGCCTTGGAAAAAATAATATTTTGTTACAATTGGCACATAAGGATACAAAAATCATAAATAAAAATCATCAAAAGCCAGGAACTAGTCAAAATAAATAATACAGGCCATTCCACATGTACTTGCAAAGCAGATTTGATGTTACATTATCCTACTTGTTTTGCATACTGTGATAAACTATAAATTCTGGGTGCTGTAGAGAGCTAGCATTATAATCTGCTAGAACTAATGTCACTTATACTAAAAAATTGCCTTTGGGCCTTCATTTATTTTATATCCCTGTAAAACACATTTATTAACAGTGTTTTAGGTGCTTCACTACACACTACCAGTCACGGGTCATACCAGACTCACAGTGACTATATTATTCTATGCAAGTTGTGAAGTCATTTTCCTGACATTTAATTACAAAATTAAGTTTTCATTTGTAGACTCAATGAATACCAATCTGCTTAACTCTAATAAGGAAGGGAAAAACCCTAGCAAAAAGAAATTTACAGTGAAATGTTATATCATGTTACAACTAGCTTCAGTATTCCTAAAGTCAGGAGGGGTGTTAAAAATTCCATTATCCATCAATGATCTCTGCCTCTGAGAAAGCTCATTAATTAACACTTTCTAAAGCCTTCATAGTGGCTATGTATGTTACTGAGAAACACAGCTTAATTGTGTTACAGAAAACCATAAATATGTAGGTCTATTTCCAATAAAGACTCTGTGTGTGTATGCTTACAGTAGGGTTTAGATAGGTTTTGCAGTCCTAAAAATCCCTCCTCGGTTGCTGCAACTTTGGCAATTACTACAGACTAGATGCCTCTCTGTCAATCCCTTAAGTGCCTAATTCATCTCTTTGTGCCATGTTCAACTTTAGCTCAGTCTAAGCTCTTTGGATCCTCATTTATTACTTAAATACCATTCCAAAATGGGAATTTAGAGACTAAGCAGCCCTTCTGATAAACACTAGTAAGATCATATTTCCCAGGAAATAAAGATATGCCCCCTTCTTTTTAGAGGGTGCATGGGTGCAGCAGGGGGCAGCATCTTTTCTTACATATGAAGCATACCAAAGAGGGCACTAAGAATGCAGAAGAGTCCTTGTACTGCCCTCATTTTTAGCTCCAGGGTATGGTGTCCAGAAGCCAGTGCCCTGTCCTCCCAGCTGACTACACTGATAGGCTCAGAGTATCTTTTTTCGTTTCTGGCTCCATGATGCTGCATATCTGGATGCTCAGTAAGGGACATTAACCAGCAACAGCAGAAACTTTTCTCCATTAGCCAGGCTTCACCTATGAGAGTGAGACAGAATTTCAAATCCTTTCACAATTCCTTCCTACTTGGGTGAGTGTTGTGAATATTCTACAAAGCAGGGGAGGTTACACCACCATGCTCTCTTCCAAAAAAGACAAGACTGATCTTGCTGTTTCCAGGAAAGGTACCTTTCCCACTCCCTGTAGCAAGGGTAGTGATTGTCACAGACAAGGTTATTGACTCCAGTCCAGGCTGTGTACTAAAGTCTTTTATTAAACCTAGCCCTTGTAGTTTGTTTTTCTACCCAGCTCCACTGTTATGGAACTTGTCAGAGTCCCATAAGTGTTATGGGACCTGTCAGAGAGATGACAGGAATCTGGACTGCATTAGGAGTTACCTGCAAGGTCCCAAGCTTTATACAAGAGGAAAAATGTTCATGCCTGTCAAGAAATCACCCACCCAATTTCAAAAACAGAGGAAAGTGAGAATGATACATTTGTTTGGAGGAGAATCAGAATGAGTGAGCAGCTCAAATCTGTAGCCAGAGGTAGGTAAAATCTTCTCCAGGCCTTTCTCTACCCTATCTTTATTCACAGACCTCTTTCCTAATTTTATTATTTTTGACTGATTTTCTCACCAGCACCCATACTCAGGGAGATCAAAGACCCATCAGTGGCAAATGGTGAAGGAAAAGACAACAAAATGAACTAAACTGGTGCTTCATGACCATGTAGAGGAGAAGGAATGTGGAAGAAGACGACCATGATACTTTCACAGCCAGGAGAAAGGAGAGTTCTGATGAAGCAAAGGATCAGGGAAGTAGGTCATGAATTTCTTCTGAGGAAGCACATTCACTCTGCCTGATGGACTGTTAGCTCCTACCCACAATGTCCTGAGAAATTACTCACCATTATTTCATATCTCCCTACCACTAAGGAAAAGCTCTGATATTTAAAAATACTGCACTGTGGGTGAAGTTCAGAGTTGAGGGAATTGGTTCATTTACAGCTGAATTCAGCTGTTCTCTTTCATTTTCTACAAGGCAGGTTAAGCATCAAGTAACTCCACCATCATTTTCTTCTTATATCTTGTCAGGAACTTTAGCACTTGCACCTCATCCTTCCAGTCCCAATTCCAGTCAGTTTTCTTACAAGGTAGTTCAACATCCCTTTTGTATTTTTCATGGAACTGAAACCAATACCTGTCTCAAGTTTCTGAAATAATATAGCCCTCCCAGGGTACTTCTGCAGTGACTCCAGGGAAAAAAAGAGAAGAGAAATAAGGGCATGGGTCTGTGAAACAACACACAGCAATATTTCTTAAGCCAAGGAACATAAATGCATATTCAGGCAGGTGGAAAAAAAAAAATCTCTTTTTGAGCGCAGAAATGTCTTTATTATGCCTTCAGTTTTCTGTTCACCTCAGTAATTTCAATTAAAAAAATGCATTTCTTATTTTACTTTTTATACAGTCAGCTGAAGTTCTAAAACTAAATCCATTTACCCATAAGCTTCAACCAAAGGATCGAGGTATGGACATTATAATTATCACCTAGGTATGGAGAAAAATCAAATAAAAATGTTTGATACTGCTGCATGGTATAATTTTTCCCTTAAAAACTAACCAGGACAAACAATGTAAGGCAATGGTCCCATCCCTGCTGATACATAAATACGCAAGATCCTTTGCATATCAACACTCAAAATAGAAATGCTTACTTTGCAAGCTATCCTTAGCCTCATTTTATAGATAGGCAATCTTGAGGCAGTGGCAACAGCATCAGGAAGTTAGCAGTTTCCATACTGTGATGAAACAAAAGTGGAAAGAAGATTTAAGAGACCTGCAGCAGCTCTGATGTCCTGTCTGCTAAGTTGCACTGCCTCACAATTGTTGGCAGTAGAAGGAAAACGCTGTTCTGAAGGCACTTAGACCTGTACATCCTAGAAATCGCAGATTACAATGTTTTTGGCCTTTTTTTCATATTTTTTATTTCTAAAGGAAGTATTTGGGGGAGACTTAATTCCAATGCAACATAACTTTTGTCCTTTGATCACTACCATTGATAGGCAAGAAAAGCAGTCAAATGTATTTAATCAAAGAATACTCTCTCTGTGCTTGTACCAGGAAGTCCTCACGCTGCATCACTTTGCAACTAGAAGGAAAAACAAGGAGTGGAGGCAGATAGTTTCAGAACATCTCTTGGGCACCAGCTACTCTGGAACACCAGCATCCTAAAACTTGGTTTAGATTAAGTGTGTTATTACAGCTTTCTCCATCTTGGTTTCAGTTGTTCGGTTCAGTTTAATGGCTTGGAGTTTGCACTAACAATCAGTTAACATATATACTCCATTGAGATTTTTAATTAATTGAAATTATTTGTTTTTCTTCTTACTGAAATCATTAGTGCATTGAAAATAAATTTAAGTAAATATACTTTTCTGGTTTCACTTCAGAGGACTCACTGTTGTTTAGCCATTAGCATTTTTGCTTTCAGTTTGAGATGAATTGGCTGTTGTTCCCTTAAGGAATAAATAAAAAAATATATAGGACATTCTTTTCTGTTTATTCCTGGTAGTAAATTCCCCAAAATATCTCTGGCTGCGCCTGAACATCTTATATTGAGTAAGTAATTTCTACAGGGTTACAATATATTGGCAACAAACCAAAAGGATTAAATTGTACTAAATTTCTTTGAATGGGATGTTAAGTAAAAGGTCCTTAAAAATTGGTATCCTGACCGTTTTTCAAGACACCGTTTACCTGCATATTTGGTTATGTCAGTTAAGCCCACATTTCTGCAAACAAGGAGGGTAAACAGGCCTACACGTTACAGATTCTTCGTGCCTTCCCTGACTTGAATGTGCCACCTAGGCAGGTTCGTACATGCAAATGCACTGTGCTACCACCTCCAAATTCAATACAAAAGACAGGAGATAGAATGTAGCCAGTATACGTATAAAGGTAAGGTTTGAAAACAATGGAGCATTTCTTGTAGTTATGCTGAAGTGATTCTGTCTTCAATTCCTACATACATATATATCAATTGAAAGAAATTGATGGGTATTACCATCTGATTATAATAAGTATGCTTTTTAGACAAAATATTTAGAAGAGATTTGAGGCCTTTTAAACCTGGTGTTAAATAGAAATGTCAATCTTTTACTTGTATTTTTCTTTATGTGTTTTTTTTTTTTGTCTATAGAAGTCTGTTCTACTACTGAGTAATGTACTTTTTATCAGCTAATAGATGTATTAACATCACCATAAGCAGTAGAGCAAAAAGCACCTTTATCTGAACAAAATGGCTATTTGACTCAAGTGTACAGCTTTATAGAGGAATAAGTTTTTATTTCATAAGAAAGATTTAACTGCAAGAGGAAGGAAGCCTAGAAGCATAGGCTGAGGAAGCAGGGAGTTAGGTCTGTAACCCCAGGATTCACAGAAGGCAGTGAAGAGCAAGTGACCACAGGAGAGACAGGGATCCAGAGGACTGACTTTCTAGCCCTTGGTTAGGGCACTCATGCAGACTGTGGAAGGATAAGGTTCACGTCCCTGCTCCAATTAATATTCAGTTACTTGTACAACACTGTGCAGTTTCTTGCACAGAAAGGAGCTGCACTAGCAGGAGTTTTGACGTGCTACTATTACCCCATCATTGATGCCCAGAAGCCTGATGAGTAGGGTATATACCTGGTGACCACAGATTTGTCCTTCTTCCAGTTCAGAGAGATTTTGAAACGGGCCTCTTGCTCCATGGGTGAGCTCCCTCATTATCCACTTCACTCCAGATTATGACCTGCTAGATACAGCCTGCTCCTCACCAGTTTTCTGTGCAATGCCTCCTGGTGAGGCATAGCGTCATGCCAGACTGCAATCCACAGTTCCCTTGGGGATGGTAGAAGGACAGCTCTGGGACATCGGTGAGAGCAGCATTTCCCAACCCCTGGCAACAGATGAACATCATATCCCAAGGCACTTTAAAAGCACTTAGGTCCCTACAAGTCAAGCAGCTGCTGAAGAACCACTTGGTGCATCTCAGTGGCACCTGAATGCTGATGTTGGGTGGCTGCAGGCAATTTTCAGCCCAGAACGTGAAGCATTCATCTGCAGTAATGTGGGATACTCTTTCTCCTAATAGAGCTGTTCTACTTTGAATAAATGATCTCAGTTTAAGCTTTCGTTAATTTAGCAGGCTGAAATGTGAGTCATTCAGGACCTCATTCACAAGTGGGCATGGCTTTCCTCCTTCAGTAGTGAGCAGTTTCTGTAAGAAGGACAGGGCTGAGAATTAGGAACAGTTTCCACTACCCAGTTATAACTAACCACTGCATACCTGTCATAGCTCTGAATCCCTGCCCAGGCTTAATTCCCTGCACCTAATTCCTATGTCAAATGGGGACAATAATACTTCCTAATCCCTCATGGATCTTGCAAAACCAAATTGTTTAAGGGGTGCTTAGATCTGGACACACAGAGGTATCTTAGGTTAAAAAAATAACTGTGGTTAGATTTAATCCCTTCTAAGATTATTTCTTGAATGCTTATTCTTTCAAAAAGCTGGCAATCTAGGACAGCTCTAAGAAGAGGCAGAGAGGACATACATACGCACTTCAGTGTCACACGTGGAACTTGACAAACACCAAGAAGTAAAAGTGGTAGGACTGATTCTATGAAGTCCAGCAAAAGATCATTGGGTCAGATCATTCACCAGCTACAAAGCTGTATTTTCAATGAATCTGCAGCTTTCTGTTGCTGTTAAATTGACTAGTATCTGAAATCACAAAACATTACAAATCTGACTACTCAAATTACTTGGTTTACAGATGTTAATATATAATTTATCTTTTTAAAAAAACAGATGAATGAAACCGATCAGTAATATAACTTGCTGTTATTTGACAGATTGGGCTTTTATTAAAATCACTACTAAATATCTTAGGTGGAATGAAATATATCTAAAATTTCAACTTGTTCTGTATTAATATAAAGTATGGTATTAGGGTTCATGAACATTTTAGTGATGATGTCTGAACTAATCACATGACATGCACTATGAATCCATCATATCTCAAGATCAAACCAAATCTTGTTAGTTTCCTCCTTTTGGTCATTATTGTGACTGTGCCTATAATTTTAATATCTTTCCACACCACAAATAGTAGAAGAAAAAATATTTCCCATCTTATCTAAACTAATTTTTTAATCTTCATTTAATTGTAATGCCAGCCTCAGGCTCAACAAAGCTAACAAGGCTATTTCGGAGGTTGCTCTGTGTTAATTCTATAAAATTTTGTTAGATACAAATGGTTACTGAGGGTTTTATAAATGTTTGTGAGCCTGGTAGCCTTAAACAGTTCAATCACCTTCAATCTAATGAATCTTTAATTTGTTGTTTTACTATTAAAGGAAAGTGACTCATCAGGTGGGAGATTTTGATTCACGAGTCTGCATATAAAACTGTCTCTTGGTACTGAACATAGTGTAAACATTACTGTTCCCTTTAAAAATAATTCCCTATAATAATCGTCAAAATGCTGTAATGTTGTTACCACAAATTGAAGTTTTAGTTTATTACTGTAGAGTACTGTGATATTTTTCATAAAGGCCTGAAACAACGTTAAATGTTATTTGCAGACTTAGTATGAAACAACATGAAAATTGTGAGAAATTATATTTTCTTTCAATTCTGTTGCTTCTTTTTTTTTTTTTTTTTCATTTTTCTCTGAAGAAATCTGCATTCCCTAGGGAATATGGAGGCAGGACAGATGTTTCCAGAGGCTGCTGCAAGCCTCTGGCATGGATACAGTTCAGACACTGAAGCCCCTGGAGGAAAAGTGCAATTCAGAGCTTCTCATTCAGGCCTCTAAAGGTTTGAGTGTTTTTGTGGTACCCAGATAGATTACACTTACACGGCCATCTATAAATTTCACCATAGTGACACCAAAAAAGTGGAGGAGAGGTGGCTATTCCCTGGTACCAGCTAGAAGGAGGTACTTGCAGGGCTCACATGGGAAGGTGTAGTTTTCACAGCCCATGCATGCATCCCTGCTAAGGCTGTCATGTAGTCTTACAAACAAATAGTTACTAAGATTCCAGCAACAGGTTTTTTGGGGTTTTTTTACTAGCGACTACTGTTAATGGAGAACATGCAGTGTATCTAGAGGAAGGTGTGTTTAGGTGAAGAACTGCTCCCCAGGAACCTGGTGTGTTTGTGTGAGGTAACCCAGCATTCGAGCATCAGTTTCTGAGGAGAAATCAGGTGCACTCACTCAGCATGCCTCCTGCTTCCAGCCTTGGGGTGTGATATCGCAGTCCTTTAGAAAAGCAGTGTCTGGAGTTATCAGAAAGCACAGGAATGGCTCCTTGAAGAGTTTCTACCACATACAAAATTTCACCAGAATATTTTTTCAAATGGCTACACAGAGTCAGGTACTAATACCAAAACCTCAGCTAATTTCGGTTGGGGCACGAGGAGGAACACAGCTGCAGTGCAGTGCCTGGGATTGCCCTGCTCTAAACAATAGACCTGCTCAGCACAGTATTTATGATTTGCTGGTTCTACTTGTGTAATCAATTCCCTTCTTCATTTCGGTGCTGTTCTTTTTATTCCATATCCTGTTCCTATTACTATTTCTCTTTGTTTACTTGTCTGTTGTACTGCATTAGAACATCAAAGATGCTAAATCATTTAATTGCCTTTCTAAATGCACATATTTACCAAGTAGCTGCCACAGGTGTCCTCAGAATCTCTGTTCGGCTGCTCCTTAACTTTGCTTTAATTGCGGAAATACCTAAGTTTTGGCTAAAACATGGAGTCCTTGCTCACACCAGCCACGTGAAGCAGTATTCCTGAGTTAAACACAGACAAATTTCAGCGATGTGCTCTGAGCCTGGCCAATTCATGGAGCTTGTATGAAGGCCTTCTACCACAACCCCTACCATAGTTTTCTGGTGTGCGGTGGGCACAGTTACAGAAGACATTGGCACCATGCTGCCTGCTCTTCCCTGAGCCGTTCTCAGGGAAAAAATACGTGGCAGTGGGGTGCTGGCATGGCCTCTGCAGCTTTCTTTTTGCCATGGTCCACTTTTTAAGTTCTAAAACTAAATGTTTTAGCACATTTAGATCCTTACATGATGTTCAACTGAAGTGTTCCTTTCTTGGTGCAGCTGTTAGCTTCAGACTCTCCTAACCACTGGGTGTTAACAATAACAAGCTAGACTCAGTTTTCACCTTGCCGTGCAATGTATATTTGCTCACACTTCTCTTTCCTCCACACTTGCTCATTCCTTTTCGTCCTAGCACTATGCATGCGCCATCTTTTAAGATTAACCTTAAAACTTTTCCATAAACCACAACCAAACAAGAAGGGGAGAAATACCTCAAAACAAGGCTTATTTTGTTGTTTATTAAGCTTTATGGATGCTCACTGCCGTCATCCCAAATGGAGGACACTATTCTGTTTGTGTGATTCCTCTTCTATGTATGTCTGTTCTTTCCTCAACTAATGATAGACTTCCAGCCAAATATTACCAATGCCATCTATAGCACAAAGATACACCATGATAAATGTATATGTCCTCTACTGTTTAACATTTGATTTTTAAAAAAGTGAAGACTTTCAAATAATATTTGCATAGGCCTCCACTTTATTTAAAAGTTCGTGATATAGTCATCCACAATGATTCTAATATTTTGATCATGTCAAAGTTCCTTTTTATTGTGTTTTGCTCAAGTAGCCAGGAGGGTGATACCTAACACAAGATTATTTACATAATGTCTCTTGCAATGACAGGTAAGATACAAGAAACAAACATCCATCGTTTCATTTTAAAGTACTGCCATTTGTTATTTACTTATAGTACAGTGGAGAGAGAACAGCACAAACTGTACCAGAGAAGCAGAAAAGTACATAGAATAATTCCAAAACAAATTTAGATGATTAAATGCAGTATATTAAACCCAGACATTTTAATGTTGACATTTTAGGATTGTTAATGAATGGCCCAGCTATTGGTCTTTGCTTGGGCAACTGTCTATTAAATCCACTGGACTTAAACTCAGAAAAAGTGTAGCCTAATGAATTTCAAGTAATAATTGCTATACAAGGTAATTGCAAAATTTGCATAGCAAAGGTCCTCTGAGAGAAATTTATGAGATTTCTGCATCAATCTGAATGTGCAAAGGCTTGCAATTCTGCATGATACGAGTTATTAACCTCACTTGAATAAAGAAGGAAAATAATATTGTATTTTGTTTAACCTCTGCGGCTTCAGAATTCCAAAATTATAGGGCTCTATGAATAGATCAGAACAGTAAAAACTTAGACATTTTCCCCAGTTATCTCATTATGTGGAGCAACATAGCTCTATGAGGGGAGCTGTTAGAATGATCACATAGAAAAAATAAATAAATTAACATAATAAAAATACTGGATCATTTCATTTAGATTATTATTATTTAATTCTAGTTACTGAACACATTTGTTCCTTTCTCCTGACTTCTTGATGTGCACCCTGAACAATGCTACTGTGGGATCTGAGTGGGCAGTCAGGCAAACCCATCTTTCCCCTAATGCCTCTCTATTGGAGCAGCTTCTTGAAGGACTTGGGTGCTGGGACTTGTAAGAGCCTGGAACCTGGACTGTATGAACTACCACAATTCCTACATTCCTTCATTTCTCCTAAGCAGTGGGCAGACAATGACTTGTTCCTGTCCACCGTCTCTTTGCCACTAGCCCTCTGTTGGAGGATGCCAACCGCTCACCATCAGAGCCAGCACTGTAGCTCATGTGAGCTCTTCCTAATGTACTCCAGGCAAAAATCAGCCAGGTTAGTTTACCCAGTGTGAACTGTGGTCTGAGCTAACCGATGTGGTTTTGCCTGAAAAAGGTTAGGAGGTGTTTGTATGCACTGCTGTGACGTCTCTGCTCTGAGGCTACAGCATCTAGCATGATGAGCCACTTGAGTACCTTCTGCCAACACAACTGGATTTAGAAAAGTGGTCTGTAGTTTCATGCTTTTATAATCAGTGAAGCAGGCTTCATCATCGTCAGTTATTGATTTTCAGGGTTTAGTTACAGCTGGAAGAGTTTAAAACAGCTTCTCATTATGATGAGTGGTTTAAAAATAATGAATATTTAGATTTTTATTATTTACAAACAAGGTCATTACATTTTTAGGGTACTACTGTATTTGCATTAGCATTACTTTAGTGAGATCTTTCTGATTCAAATCAAGATGCTGATACTCTTGGTTCCTCTCCACATTAAGTACTCCTTCTCATTAACTCAAAATCTTTACTGAATAAATTTAAATGAGGAAAGAAAAGATACTGTTTTAAATTAAGAGAGAATTCTCACTGACTTCTGTGGACCAAGATTTGAATGGAGAATTAATCTGATGGTCACAAATTTGAAAAAAAATGTCAAAAGAATGCAGTAATTTCCTACAACTCTATCTTCTATAAAGTAGTAGGACATTACAATTGTATTTTTATAAAATACTTATGGACAGCAAACTAAATAAATAAATTTTAAAAAAGTGTATTCAGAACTTCACAACCAATATCTTAATCCTCATTTTTGGAAGTGAAGTATCTCCTGTGCCACAGTTTAAGAATTGACTTCCACAAACCTTTATCTTTATATGAAAAATACACATTTAGGTACTAAAATGGTGTTTGATCCATTTCTATTCAGTATTTGCTCAAAACTATTTTCACTTGCCCCCCTGTTCATTCAGTGAGCAGCTACTGGGGCAAAGACACTGAGCATTTTTTGCAAGAAGTGAATGTAAGACAGCAAAGCAGCTTGTGGTTTTGCAACATTGATCCTTGGTATTGCTGGTATAAGCCACATCTTTAATAATACCAATATGAGCTGTATGTAAGATCATGGTAATTTTCATCAAACAGAACATAAAATCTTCTATTCCATTACTGTGGAAACTAAGAATAAAGCCAAGAGGTAAAGAATCCTTATCCTGACTCCAGAGAAAAGGATTTCCGCATTTGCTTTTCCATGTGAGCTCAATCCCAACCTGTGACAAACGGGACTCAATAACACAGGAGTCAATACTGCACTAAGTATGTTGGATATTTTTTTAATTACTTACTTTGAATGCCTTTGTATTTTTATTACTAGTTAATATTATGAAAGACAATGCATCTACTTGAAATTTTACCAAGCCATCATAGTAGAATACAGCTCAGTACAGTACCCTTAACAGTAATTCATCTTACACTGCATCTGTTTCCCTTCCTAGTAATTTCAAAGTTATTAAACTACTACCACATTGATTTTTATGAAATTCAGAGCCTGAGGAGGGTTTTTGCATAACTAAAAAGAAAAATGTAATCCCTACTTTCCTGCAAATACACAGGGCCTGTTGGGAGAAAAGTACGGGAACATCCGAATACCAGGGGAAGTCGAGTCAGCAGAATTTGAAATGATCCTGGATGCTGCTGTAGAGGCCAAGCTAGAGACAAGGATTTTAGAAGAGTGGTACTGCAGGGATGAGAATGCAGTGCCACCAGCCTATTACCTCAGACCAAAATCTGAAATGCTGAAGAACTACCAGAATACGGTAAGTCACAGTCACCTCCTTACAAAATTGTTCTCTATCAGTTACGGTGGCAGGCAGTCCCCAGGGCCAGGCATCTGCTCTCTCTGAAATAGCTTCTACAGCCCTGTCCATACCTGAGAAACTGGTGTTGTGATGCTCCTTTCCCATACGTGGTGGAGGGAGCAGCTGCAAAACACCGAGGAACAGGGGGGATTGTGACTCCTGCGTTGATGTGCTCTCTGATAACAGCTACAGCAAGTGGATTGTAGTCATTCATGACCTGTTGCAGCTAGTGGGACAGTCATACAGATTTCTCTTCCCTTCCCTGATGTTGGAATAGGGAGAGCTCAGGCTCCTGTCCAGGCATTGTGCTTTTGCTAGATTTCAACAAACAGGGTTTGCAGAGGAAATACACATTTTCCCTTCTGTCCTCATACAAGAAAGCTCTTTAACAGTCAAACAAGTGCTTAGTTGCTGTCCCGAGTCAGATCTCATACTTTTAATTTACTAACTGTATTCTAACAGAAGATTCTTGAACACTGTTAATTATCATTTTTAAAACAGGCGTTTGTCTTTAATTGATGACAATAAAAATTGTATATTACCCAGGTCTCAGGTCTACCCTCCTACACATCCAATATAACCAAGGACAGATTTCAGTGTACAAAAAATTAAGTCCTTAACAGAGTATTCACTTCAATTTGAGTGCATACGGTGTGTTACAAGAAAATGAAATTAAACCATTATACTGCATTCAGTTATGGTGTAGCAGAATGTTTTCTCTGTTGCATGAAAAAATCATTGAAAACATGAAAAACATAGATACCAAAAGAGTTTTAATGAGTTGGAGAAAGTATAATGTGGCTAATTCTGAAGTATTCATCACAAGGGAGAAAGCAAATTTTGTAACTTTGCATTGGTTTCTAATGCCCACAATATCCCTTGGAAAAAAGCTTGGCTTTTTTGTTGTTAAAACTTTGTACCTTTCGTCAAGCTACTGATACATAGGAGTAAGTTAAAAAGATGTTCATAACTTAAAGCTAACACATAGTTACATCTCATAAACTTACAGAAAGTAATAAAAGATACACAGCTCTGAAGGTGTCAAGAAAGAGTTGGTAGGGAGCTTATTCCAGAGGCTCCTCTTTTTCTTATTACACCCTCCAGGAAAACTGGAGACCCCTTAAACACTTCACCTGCAGTAAGTAATGCAGCAGTGAGTACCAGCTGCCTTAGAGAAACCTCCATCGTGGCATCTGCGAGATACCGTCTGAGAGGATTAGTGAATTGATATGAGAGTCCCTCTCTGATGACAGTAAGATTACTGCTACTATAGCAATGAATGAAAGAAAATAGTGTCCCACATAATCCCGTATTTTTCAAATATGGTCGCTAATATGAGGTACTTAATTACAGGTACCAGGAAACTCATTTTCAGTTTTGAGATCCAAGTTTAAATCATTATTACTATTACTTCTCATACAAGAGGCAATAATTTTAGCAGTATTACTGCTGCTTTTTTATCATTATTTCAGGCTTGGTTCTCAAACCCCTCTTTCTATAAAGGTGTTACTGCATTAGCTGCTTACAGTAGGAATTTGGAAATTACTCAAAGTAGCTAACTTTTATAATTCTAAAATGTAATACATTATGATTATCTGCAGTACAGTAAGTTGATTTTTAGTGTATGTGTTTCCCTGTTACTACGTTATTTACAACCTTGAATATTAGACTGTTACTTTCTGAATTTGTAGATGTGTGTATTACAGCTACTGTTTAACTATATTTTTAAAAGATGGAGTCTTCTTCAAACTCTGTGAATGAGAACAAATGGCAAGATATATCAGAAGAGATTAAGAAGATTTTTAAGACTGCTGTGAAATTGCTGTATGAGAAAGGAAAAATGAAACACAGCCAAGCAAAGAGATATCTTTCCTCTGGTAAAGTTCAGAGTAACTATTTCTATATATTCATTTATTATCTTTTCTCTTGACCTTTCCACAAACATGAAAATATATTTCTGTCAGCACTTCTCATATAACTGAAGAGAAAAAAAATGTTCATTGTGCTTCCTTGAGACCAAAAGTCATATGAAAGCACCCAGTGATTTTTCTGCACTTTTTCTGTTTTTTACAGAAAACAGATGAAATCATTTAAGAGTCTGCATGTTGGGGGTGGGGGATGTTCTTGAA
This sequence comes from Aramus guarauna, assembly GCA_013400195.1. Classification (NCBI taxonomy): domain Eukaryota; kingdom Metazoa; phylum Chordata; class Aves; order Gruiformes; family Aramidae; genus Aramus; species Aramus guarauna. Next base: position 2,864,500 of record VXBL01010368.1, read on the forward strand.
CTGTTTATAAAGAAAAGTTAACAGAGACTCTGTGTTCTCTTTTCATCCTCAGCTATAGAAGATGAACTTGATTTTGCCTTGGGTAAACAAACACCAGCTTTCCTAAAGAAGTGTGTTTGCTACATTCGGAAAATTGCCAACATTGAGCGTTTCGTTAAAATTCCAGAGATGGGAAAATACATGGATGTGGTACATACAGCTGGGAAGTTTCTACGAGATCCTGAAGCCCATGAGAAACTGATCAAGCTCAGGGATGAATTTATTCCTACCATCGTCGCATCGTCCAATCTGAGAGTATACACGTCCGTCACTCACTGTGACATGAAACTGGGTTACTCCCAAGAAGTAGAGAACCACTACATTGAAGGACTTGGTAAACAGTTCTATGAAGACATGATAGATATAATCCAAGCAACAGTGCAGCAGAATTTTGACACCGAGACAGACTTGCTGTACGATGAAGTTCTTCAACACTCATCACTATGTAAAACGTACTCCACTTTTTATGAATATAGATGTGAGGCATTAAACATAGTTCACAAGTACATTCTACCTAGCAAAATAGGACACATTAACCCTCTTATCATATACGGAGGACCATGCACAGGGAAGACTCTTTTATTAGCCGAAGTGGCAAAGAAGGTAAATTAATACCTTACATAATATGGTGATATTAGGGGTAGTAGTGTGTAAAGGCCAACTTAGTTTTCATTCTTCCTTTTGTCAATAGATCTGATATCAGCCCTCAATATATAAAATAAAAATAATCAGAATATCCTGCATATTATTGTACACATATTCAGAAAAAGACTTACCTTTCAATAATAATGTGTCTGCATAAAGTGCTTAGCCAAAACAAAAATACTTTGTCAGAGCTCTTAAAAACCTAGCAGGAATTAATGTATTTTTGAATTACAACAGGTATTTTAGAAGGATCTCTTTCTCTTTTGTTCCACTGAGGTCCTATGAATGTGGAACCATCTAAACATCATATGCTGGTTTTAGTCTTAATCACAAATAAAATATGTCTTTCCAAGTCATGTCATCTTATGTTTTCATCAGAAATTATTCAGGAATTAGTCTGATACACTTGCTACAAATCTATCTGTAATAACCTGCAAAAATACCTGTACTTATTTATCTGACATATGCTGTTTAAGTCATTGAGCTGAGTACTACAGAGAGATGAGTGAAACACTTTGTGCAGGGCAGGACCAGATGCAGAAAAAGACCAGGCTGGCATCTCTAAGACTAATTCTGCAGCTGAGAGTCACAACTTTGAGTTCCCTGTGGGGTGCTCAGAGAATTTAGCAGAGTGGGCTGGGAAACAGCCGTATCAGCCAGAAGGAAATGGAGAAGAGAACAATAATGTTTAAAATCCCGTATCTTTCCCAAATGTGACCTCCTGTAGATTCACATTAGTTGCGTATATGAAATTGAGATTTGCAACTCAAGGTCTCATTTCAGATCTGAGTACATAAGTTAACCTAGCTTATGTTTTTCTTTTAAAATACTCTGTAATGACCTAAAGTGAGGTGAAAAGACTTAGCAAGTAAGAGAACTGAGTGTGTTAGTCTGTGTAAACCAAGAGGATTTAAAGCCACATTCCTTACTTGCTTAGAGTGTGCTAACCAAAAGACCAGCAAAAGATACCTTTTACCCCTTGCAGCAGTGTGTAAGAGCAAAAGCCATAGACTCACCAAGAAAGAGCATACTTCTGTGGTCCAGGAATTAAGGTAACCAGCTGGTAAAGGACAATCTGTACCCTGATCTCCAAAACCATGAGGGCCTGCATTTATACTCCAGCTGGGAATCAATGTTAAACAAGTTTAGGTCAGAAGCTGGTCTGTCTGGCCAAGGATGGCATTGCTCCATGTCTAAGGAAGTTTATTTAGAAAAGAATCTACCTACTGATTTTCAAAAGTGAGACGCAGACTTTGCAGAGTACCCTGGGATTTATGGACTACATTCTACTCATGTCCCCTTAGACGTAAGCCTTTTTGTGGATCTGGGTCTTAGTGTCTTGAGATATTACCTATGCTAAACAAAGATGATATGTGATATGTATTTCATTCAGTGCACGTAAATCAAACCCACCTTGATCTCTGACAGTCAAAGCATTTTCATTCAACCAGTAACATTTTAAAATACTGGTTTATATATAAGCAATCACTATTTATAAACTCTATTACCGTGCTTCGTTTAGATATTAACTAAATTATGCTTTACATTCTAGGCCTATTCCTGGTTGCAAGAAGAGATGGGACCAGATTCTGATCCTGTGGTAGTTATAAGATTTTTGGGATCCACCGAAACAAGTACAGATCTGAAGAATATACTTCAAAGCATTTGTGAACAATTAGCAGTCAACTATCGTTGCCTTGTACAAAGTTACCCAAAAAAGATTCATGACCTTCGGGACTTGTTCATAAATCTCTTGAATGAGTCTTCATTCCACAGGCCACTGGTGATAATATTCGATGCCCTAGAACAGCTAACAGATAGTGATGATGGTAGGAAGCTTTGGTGGCTTCCCATTCACCTTCCCCGTTCAGTACGGATAATTTTGTCAACACTGCCAAACAAGCATGGGATCCTGCAAAAACTGAGGTGCCTTATTCATGAAGAAAACAACTACATTGAATTGACTGCAAGGGACAGGAAGATGTGTAGCCAAGTACTGAAACATCAGCTGCTGAGAGTTAAAAGAAAAGTAACATCAGGGCAACAAATCTACGTCAATGAAGCATTCTCCAAGTGCACACTCCCTATGTTTGTGAACTTAACCTTCAGAGAGGTCAGGAACTGGAGATCTCACAAAGATGTGGATGAGTCCTCCCTCTGTGTCACTGTCCATGAAAGCATAGAGCAGTTGTTTTGGTCACTGGAAAACAAGTGCGGATCAAGACTATTGTCAAGAGCACTTGGCTACATCACTATGTCCAAATCTGGCCTGAGTGAAATGGAACTGGAAGATATTTTAGCCCTTGACAACAGTGTTATGTACGAACTGAGTGAGAGTGTCAGAGAAGGTAACCCACTGAGAATTCCATATATATACATTGCAAGGCTTAAGGAGGGCTTACAGGGCTACTTAATAGAGCGACAGGTGAAAAATGTAACACTGCTTCTTTGGGCAAATAGGCACTTGCAACTAATTGCCCAGAAATTGTACCTGCACAATGAAGAAGACTTGCGTGAAATGCACACAGTCATGGCAGAGTATTTCCTTGGTGTTTGGTCAGGTGGACGAAGAAAGCCTTTTTACAGCAATGACCAATATCTAAATGGGTGTCCTGATCATGACAGTAGAGGCCTGAATGAGGATGAAAAGCACTGCATGGATCAGGCTGCTTTTGACAGGCAGGCACCTGATCAGCCATGGGTCTTTCAGTGTAATCCATTAGAGCCTGATATCTTTTTTATCAATCACAGAAAAATGACAGAGCTCATTCATCACTTGACAAGATGTGGAAGAACAGATGATCTTCTGTATGGAGTCATTATGAACTTCAGTTGGCTGTACACCATGATTAGAATAGGGCAGTTTGATAAAGCACTTTCTGACATAGAACTGGCTTACACTTACTCTCAAGAAAAGGAGCTGAAATTTCTGGCCAGTACCCTCCGCAGTATAAAGTTCAAAGTAGTAAAATACCCAGGTTCGCTCTCTGCTGAATTGCAGCAGAGGCTTCTCCCAGTAGTAAGTTCATTGCCCAAACTCAGACATCTCCTCTTAGAATGTGACAAGGACGGACCCAAGTACTGCTCTATCGTCCCTTTGCATTCCTCCATGGATGTGACTTACAGCCCCGAGCGCCTGCCGCTGTCATCCAGCTGCATGCACGTCACTGAGATTTTGCCTACTTTCAACCCCAGCACAATTATTGCTGCTTTAGAAAATGGCTCCATCAGCACTTGGGATGTAGAGACCCGCCAGTTACTAAGGCAGATTACAACAGCTCCATCTGTTATCTTAGGAATGAAGCTTACTAGTGATGAAAAGTATCTCGTAGTGGCTACCACAAAAAACACTCTTTTGATATACGATAACGTAAATTCCTGCCTTCTGTCTGAGGTGGAAATTAAGGGGTCAAAACATTGTGGAATTGGGGGGGGGTCCAGTTTTATAAATGGATTTACGTTATCAGTCAACCATGCACTTGCTTGGCTGGAGGCCAGCAAAGACGTTACTGTAATAGATCTGCTTTATGGTTGGCCTCTCTATCACTTCCACTGCTGGTACGAAGTGACCTGTGTGCAGTGTTCTCCAGACGGAGTTTATGCATTCTGCGGACAGTGTTTGAACACTGCAACCATCTTTCACTTGGGCAGTGGAGAGAAGCTGGCCACCGTGACCTCTGAATTTTCTGGTGGATTTGTGAAATTCCTTCTCATTCTGGACACAGCCCAAGAAATGGTGATGGTGGACAATGAGGGTAGCCTCTCTGTTTGGAATACGGAGGAAATTGCAAATCCCCAGCTTACAGATGACTTTGACTGCAGGAGAGAAGACAGTGAAGTTGTCAGCATAGAGCTTTCTGAAGACCAAAGTGCAATTTTAATTTGTAAGGCTCTCAGCATTGAACTTCTTGACACTCGTGTGTGGAAGGTGGCTGAAAAGTTTAGAGCTAAACATAACGAGCGCTTTATATCTGCCGTGTTGTCCAAAAATGGCAACTGTATAATTGCTTCAATGGAAAATACCTCAGCCATTTTTGTTTGGAGAAGAGATACGGGACAGTGTATGGCAAGCTTACAGGAAATCTCAGGAACTATAGTCAGGCTAATTAAATCAAATCATCATAACATGCTGCTATCCTTATCCACCAGTGGTGTCCTTTCTATTTGGGATATAGACATCATAACTGCTATGTCCAATATTGACAAATCTGGCAAGCCTATCCAAAGACTGGTGTTGCCAGCCAGAGGTGAATTAATATACACATTGGATGGATCAGATTCTGTCCATAAGTGGAACTTCAGCACTGGATTTATTGAAGCCGTGTTCAAGCATGAAGGTATTGTTGAAAACTGTGTGCTGACCTCTTCTGGAGAGATAATGGTTACATCGGATGATAAATGCAGCCAGTATGTATGGCACACGGTTAGTGGTGAAAATATCTTTCGCATTAATGGACAAAAAATCTCGGAGCTAATGATTACTCATAACGATCAATTTGTAGTCTCTCTCTGCGAGCAAAATGCATCCAGAGTTTGGCGACTGGCTACAGGACATAGGGTTTGCAATATTTTAGTTGCCTTACAGAATGCGTTTATAACAACTGCAAATACATTTGTAGTCGGAATGGCGAAGAATAAAGTGTTGGCAGTGAGTCTCTGGACAGGAAGTATAACCAAGAAGTTCTGCTGTGATGATGGTGCAAGCATTGTGGATATTAAGCTGATACCAGACTGCCCAGATATTATAGTATTTATAACTTCTACTGAAACTGTGAACATCTGGAGCCTAACAGAGGAAGTCATCTGCAGGCGCGTACAATTACCTACCAATTTCTTAAAAAATTTGGAAGACTTTGAAATATCCCCAAATGGGAAGCTGGGAATTATAACCCGTGGTGATGAAAACATCAATGTGCTTGATCTATACAGTGGAAAACTTCGTGTGGTTCATGCTCCAGGTGTCATCTGGCGGCAGAGGCTGTCTCGTGATGGCCGCTATCTTGTGTACATCTGTTTTCGCAGTGAGGAAGATGATGATAATGGTGCGGTCTCTAGCTTAATCGTAATGAGGCTAGCGGATGGCAAAAACATCGGTGCCTGTTCTCTTTATAAAACTCCCACTTTTCTTGCACTCTCACAGAGACATTTAAATATTATTATTGGATTTGATGACGGAAGTATAGGTACTTACACTGTAGTGGATCGAGTCGATGCTGCACTGAAAATCAAAATTGCTACTTCAAACAGCCGTCAGATTTTCAACAACACAACACAAGTAATTAGGCCAAAATGTCACAATTATAGCTTCAAAGTGACTGCAGACTGCATTTGGAGGGAATCAACGGAAGTATTTGCCAGGGATAGCCCCATTACAGTTACAGAGCCTGAGGTGAGTGAAGCAACACCAACCAAAAAACACAACTATTGCTATGAGAAAGTGTGCTCAGCCATAGATTGCAGAGGACACAGTTTTGCTCCTGACAACTGAGTAACTGTCTGGACCAGCTTATCTGAATAATAGTATATATGCATAGATGTGTCTTCTGAATTCACGTAAAAATGAGTGCATTTCTTGGAAGACAGACAGAAACAGCAGAGGGCAGACCAGCTGTTTTTTCCTCGACAAATATTCTTACATTTATGTAAACATAAACATAAAGCAAATGGGCTGCAGGGTTTTTTAAATTTCGGAATACAAGGTTCAGTCCAGGATTTCACCAGGGCCTTGATTAAAAATTTCTAGCAATACTATCAAAATTGTTATGCTATTACAGAAGTTAGGTGATCTTATCTGGGATTGACAAACTGTTTTAACTAGAACAAAAGCTCCATATGGTTGGTGAGAAGAGTCAGACCACTATTTTCTATACCAAGTCGCCTAGATGGGTCTATAGCTAACAGCCAACTTTATACCCACTTGCAAAAATGTGTTTTTCTGCTTGATGGTGCAATGACAAGATGTCACCTGCCAACCTGGAACACTTGATACATTCCATCATCATTTAAAATTTACCTACTTCTTTTTTTTTTTTTTAATTGGGATTAATCTTTGGGTTGAAAGGGGTAGGTGCCAGTCAGCTGCAAACTTGTCAACATGTGAGGTGGTAAGTTTTTGTTCACCTCAATGAATGGACTGAAAGATACTTTTTTTTAATTGCATGCAGGGATTTCAGGTTTCTGTATTGTGATAAAAATGACAAAAACCTAGGTCATAAAAGGAATATAGGGTTTGGGGTTTTATTTTTGGTTTGGGGAACTTTTTCGTCTTCACAGTGTGTATTAGTACAGGTCGTAATGAAAACTTTTTCAAAGAGAAAGGGCGTTACAGATGAACAGTTAAATACATTAATTTCTTTACATTAAAAGGTTGCTATCCATTTTGTTGTAAGAAAGTCTAATGTATCTCCTATGTCCCCAAAGTAATATTAATAGAAAGTTTTCAGACATGCCATGTACTAGTCTTGATAACATCTGCCTTACTATCTTTTCTGTTCTTTCCCATGATAAATACAGTCAGATGACCAAACACTCCGGCACTGCTTGTATATGTGCTGAAATACTCCACTAAATGTAAAGGCTGTCCAAAGGTCCTTTACTGATCCAATTTGTAATGGGTTTTTCTTACTTCCACATACTTACAAACTTCACTTTCTGCTTTAGAACTGTTCTGAGCCTTTTGTACAGTTTTACCAGTTGCAAGGCAGAAATTGTGAAATAATGACAAATGCTTTTAAAAAATCACATTTTGCCCAAGAAAAACAAAACAAAACAAAAACAAAAAAACAAAACAAAACAAAACAAAACAAAACAAAACAAAAAAAAACCCACAACAACCTGGACAACATCTGAAAGAATAAGATTTTTCCCTCGTTACATATCCTAAAGATGGCACACCTGTGGAAATATTTTTGAATTATTTAAACAAAACAATTTTATTTTTAAAATCAGAACTCCATGCCACAAATTTCCAAGAAATGAATGCTAAGCTAGAACTTAATGTAGTGTGTGAATGTTCAATGTACAAGCCAATATAGTATATTAAGTGACTTGAATGATTTTTCCTAACTTGTTTGCAACTAATAGATCATATTGAATGTTTTTATGTAAACTTTGTATTGTTGGGAAAACCTACCCAATCAGAGATTTATATTTTCATAAATGTCAAATTTAGTTAAATTTTGTTACAGAGTTGTTAAATTAGAAATCTATTGCAGTCTTCAAACAATATACAGTCTTGTGTATGCATTGTTTGTACTAATAAACTATGGAAACAGACTTTTGTGTGTCCCTTAATTTCAGGGAAATTTCACTCTTGCAGATGGACACAAGGCATTTGCAGCTCCCATTAGTCTGTATTTAAATAATTTTTAAGGGCTGTACTTGTAAGGAAAAAGTCCAATATTTTTCCCACTGCAATTAACTAAATCAAGCATTCAAAAAACAAGGAGAGTCACAAAAAAGGCATGCTTAGAATCACAGAATCATAGAATCATTTAGGTTGGAAAAGACCTTTAAGATCATCAAGTCCAACCCTTAACCTAGCGCTGCCAAGTCCACCACTAAACCAGGTCCCTAAGCACCACATCTACACGTCTTTTAAATACCTCCAGGAATGGTGACTCAACCACTTCCCTGGGCAGCCTGTTCCAAGGATTGACAACCCTTTCAGTGCAGAAGCTTTTCCCAGAAGTCTAAACCTCCCCTGGCACAACTTGAGGCCATTTCCTCTTGCCTTATCACTTGTTATCTGGGAGAAGAGACCAACCCCCACCTGGCTACAACCTCCTTTCAGGTAGTTACAGAGAGCAAGAAGGTCTCCCCTCAGCCCCCTTTTCTCCAGGCTGAACAACCCCAGTTCACTCAACTGCTCCTCAGAAGACTTGTGCTCTAGACCCTTCACTGGCTTTGTTGCCCTTCTCTGGACACGCTCCAGCACCTCAATGTCTTTCTTGTAGTGAGGGGCCCAAAACTGAACACAACACTCGAGGTGTGGCCTCACCAGTGCCGAGTACAGGGGGAACATCACTTCCCTGGTCCTGCTGGCCACACTATTTCTGATAGAAGCCAGGATGCTGTTGGGCTTGGCTACCCGGACACACTGCCAGCTCATAGTCAGCCAGCTGTTAACCAACAGCCCCAGGTCCTTTTCTGCCAGGCAGCTTCCCAGCCACTCCTCTCCAAGCCTGTAGTGTTGCATGCCATTGTGACCGGAGTGCAGGACCCAGCAATGAGCCTTGTTAAATCTCATACAATTGGTCTTGGTCCATCAATCCAGCCTGTCCAGATCTGCCTGTAGAGCCTTCCTACCCTCAAGCAGACCAACACTCCCACCCAACTTTGTGTAGTCTGCAAATTTACTGAGGGTGACTAGGTTGCATACTGCTAGTGTGCAAGTCAACATACACAAAGCCTTGTGTAACCTACCCAGTAGAAAGCACAGAAGAGAGAAGAGCACCTGAAATCCTGCTCCCCTTCTGACCTGTGGAGCTATGGGAAGGGGTTGTGGGATCCATGCCTCCCAGGATCCTGTCCTGAAGGTAAGCAACTTCCACCTTCTTTCAAACACTGGGCATGACTCACACATTTCAGCCTTGAACTCCTTGTGCATAACCTGCATAATGTTGGAAAGCTAGTTCCTTCATTACCTTGGAAGAGTAAAAATACATTTCCTGTCTGCCAGAAGAGTGGCTAAATTTGGATAGTAAAGGAGTATAACATAGAAACAAAGTAAAACACAGAAACAGAAATGTTCTTCCTTTTTGGGAAGCACTACCAGAACCCAGGTGGTCCCAGCTCAGCTGAGTGGCTTATCAATAGAGTACTCAGACTTGCTCCTCTTGTTTTCTGGCTCAAGGTACTTTGTGGTCTTCTGCACAGTGGCACATCTTGAGGCAGGAGATAGTCCCCAGCAAAACACAGGATCAGCCTAAAAGTGAAAGCGGTCTTCCCTTCATCTCAGGCCAAAGAGGGACTTGATTTTAGGTCTGGTCCAGTTGGTGAAAGCAATGGGCTAACACATGAAAATGGTGATGCTGTACATAAAAAGGCACGGGTGCTCTTGTCCTGCTTTGAACTTTAGTCTTTTATGTTCTAACCAAGGACAGCAAAGAGTGGGGCAGCCCTATGGATTTTCTTAATTGTAAAACAATGAGAAAGACAAACATGAACATGACTCCTAATCCACTTAAGCCCTTCAGCCAAGTATTGGGTTACTAATCTCATTGAAGGAGTCCTGTCCCTCCTCATAGTTTATCTATGTCTTAATAGATAAACTAGCATCTCATTCAGCTTTCCAGCTTTCTGAATCTATTACTCAGGGGTCATACTCCTCACACTGAGCCTAAGCAGCAGACACAGGTTTCCAAATGGCATTACACTGCCATAGGCTGCTATAGGTGTCCAAATACTGGCTACTGCAAGAGTGAGTACTCCACAGCCCTTCACAAATCTGTCCCCAAGTACATCTATGGAGTGGTACCAGGACAAAGTAGTTTCTTTAATAATGAGCCATCCAAATGCCAAGTACTGTTCTATCCCTACACAGGAATAGAGCAATTTACTTTCTTTTAAGGCGCACTATTTGCATATCTAGAACAAAGCTTTCATTTATTCTTTATCTAAAGTGCATCAATAAAGAGGCTCAGATGAGGTCCATATTTTCTGACATAGGACATTCTAGGAATAGGCTGTTGCTGCAAGAAAGCTTTAGAGGCGAATTAGCCGGAAATTCTTTGGCAGACAAAGGTAAGCCGGAGGTCAGCTAGAAAAAATATTTTTATCAGTCATTTCCTTTGCACCACAGCTGGGGAATGCATGGCCCGTGACTTCATTTCATACAGCCTGTGGCCATTTGACTTTTTTCACATTATTATCAGATAACATCAAAATGTGAGTTAACATGTTGCCTGGAAAAGGCATTCAGAAGGCATTCAGGTTTCAGTAGCTCCACAGCCCTGATTTCTCCATGCTGCATACTCAAGCCCTGTACATAAACCTGTGGAAACAGAAGTTTTAGCCATCTAGCAAAGAGAATTTAAAGCAAAAATCCATCGCTATAATGGTGTTCATATGCAGGGGGGACTATATCAGCCCCAGATCAGCTTAAAATCTTGAGATTTTGCCCTTTGTCAAAAACTTCTTATGTGTGTCTGTATGATACATCATAAAATGGGTCCTTTGGGTCATTACCATTAGGCTATTAGCAACAGTCTGCATTGTTTTATTTTGTTGATTAAGGATTAAAAAAAACCACCTGTTTTAACATAAATATTAAGACTGCAAGAGGAGAGAATTCTGAAATCTATTTTTTATTTCTTCTAAGTATAAACTCAAAGACATCTTCTTTTTCATACATTATTTTTTATGTAACCATAAAATTGATTATGTAATCACCCAAAAGTGGACTAGGGCCTTTGGATAGTTTTGGTTATCAAGGATTTGTTATTAAGACATTTTATCAAGCAATTATGCTACAAATGTGACCTACTTCAAAGCTTCTGTACCCTGTCAAGAACGTTACTTGATAGCTCTTCCTGGAAGAACACATCACTGCAGGTGATGTGCAGTGTAGAGTAATGAGCTACATTTTTTCCCATGGTTTACCTTTCCAGCCTGGCCACTGAACACCACTCCTCACATTTTAGAGGCAGTTTCCTGACTTACTTGATGTGAAGTGATGCTCTCAGTGTGGGTCTAAATCATAGTCTCAATTCTCAGTTTCAACAGGGAGGTCAGAAGCTGAATGAATAATCATCATGATCCTTCCCAGGGCAGGATGAGGCATTTTATTATGTGCTTCTCCAGAAGGAGCAGTTTGCACCACCATCCTTCTTTGAAAAGAGGGACTTTCACTACTGAGGATCAGCTACACAGTGCTAAATTCACTTAAAAACACAGGCCAATAGCCAGAATAGTGTGAGGGAACATTTTCCTGAGGTGTCCAGCAGAATGTGTTCTTAAAATCACAAGGGGTTCCCAAAGTGACTGTTAAAATCCTCCCCTAGCAAGCTCTTCTCCCTGCCTCTGCGCCCCCATTATCCCAGGCCCAGGCTGCTCCTGTTTACCACAGAGGGTGATGCTCCCATCCCAACCCAGCAAAGCCCCTGACATGTTCCCAGCCATGTTACACTGTCCACCTGCCCTTTTGGCAGCACACCGGTCCCCTCAGCAGGGAATATACAAAAGCAGATTTAAGGCACGTTCACGTATTCCCATTGTCACAGCTTTCACCACACAATACTGCCACACCAGCACGGGTCTGACTTTTATGTAGAATATAACAGAGATAAATAAAATCATCTCCTCGGTTTCATGCCACAACTCTGATTCCATATGCATTTCAGTGCATGTGAGAAAGCTTTTAGACTAGAATAGATCTATTCAGCATATTTAAAGTGAAATACACACACTTGCAAGGTGAGAGCTGAAGCAAAAATCCAGACATGCTGTTGCACAGATGAACCCAGAACATCCCAAAAGCAGAAGGATAGTTCGCTGCTGTTTGTCTCCATTATTCCAATGCCTGTTAGTAAATTGCCCCGCACTTCCTGCTGTAATAGCATGTTGACAATAGTATCTGAAGTTACAAAGTTAACCTTTTGGGCTGTAATTTGTCAAGGCAGACTTCTATCTCAGCAGGAACATTCTCCAGAAAATCATAACCAAAACAGTCAACAAAGGTACAAGAATGAGATTAGAGGAAAAAGAGGATTTCTGTGGGCTGCATGTGTCAACTACTTTTCCTTTGAAAAAATGTTGTCACACTCATGTTTTTGAACAAAGACTATGAATTGGTGAGAAAAGTGATCATTTCATGCAGGACCCATCAGTGAAAACCTGACCAAACGATCAGTCTGAAAGTTGCCAGCAGTTTGCACATATTGATAGAAAACATTAGGTTTCAGGAACAGTACTACAGGAGCACAGCATGCTTGGGACTGCAGGGATGGGGCAGAACGTCTCTGCTACCGCAGAAAAACTGGCTGTGGCTTTGAGAAACCGCACAAATGAGTAGTCTGTGAATGCCAAAAATACAGTAGTCCTGCAAAGGGTCTGACAAGGAGGCCGGGTCTCAGGAGAAAGGGGGAGGCAGCCTCCCCAAAGTTGCTTCCAGAGGTGTCCTGGTCTAGAGCACAGCTTTTCAATTGGGACATTTCTCAGCCTATCAGCCCAGCTCATTAGCCCAATCACCATGAGCCTAATGGCAAAACACCACCGGATGCAGAGCTGGCCCACAGGGGCTGTCCCCATCTTGGCAGGGCTGTAAGCTGGGTAAGCAGCACGCACTGCGCACGGGTCTGCGCACAGCACCACGGTCCGTGCTGCAGAGGTAGTCCCTAGCTGTTTGCATCTCCTGCCTTCCTCACCTCCTCTAACAAACAACTCAGGGATACCTAGCTCGACAGTTCTTTACTTAGTGAGCAGAGAGCTTTCGGGGGAGTTTAGTGAAGGTTTTGTAATAAGATATTTCCTGGCTCTCAAAGTCCATTCTCGGCTAACACTAAAAGCTTGCAGGGCAAAAAAGAAAGTTCAAAATCTGCCAAAGAGCTGTTGCAGAGCTTTGCAGTTCGCTAGCTCCCAGACTGTAAATGACATTTGGCCTTTACGTAATGACATAGCTCTCTACTTAAAACAAGCCTATGCAAAGCAGCTTTTATTCATTTGTTTGCTGGCATCCGACGTTTCAGCCTCGAGTGGGCGGCTCGGCCGACGGAGGTTGGGGGTAGATGGCGCAGTTGAGTCTCTGCTCCCCGGTGTGGAGCCAGGAGCGCTCCCGGTCCACTCCTGAAATGAGTTTGACAGTCTCAGCAGTAGCTCACTGCAGCACATACAAGGGGAAGCACAACAGGGCAAACCCAGCCCGCTGCTGCAGTGGGATTTTTAGGAGGATACTTTGCATGAGAAAGGCAAGAAGGACTGCAGCATGCTCCTTCCACAGGGAAGGATGCAACCCCCGCCAGGCGGGGAGGCAACCCTAAACCCATTATTTAGGGTGAGAACAGCACACCTACTCATACAGCTGCTGAACCTCATGTAACTGCTTCCATGAAGCTTAACACCACAAACAAACAAAGGATTTAGTTGAATATTTCTGAAGTCCTATCAAGTAGGCTCTGTTAGGACTGCTTTGGACCCCCTGGCTGTGACACATGCAGGTAGATGAAGCAATGTTAGTGCCAGTTCTTTCCAGCTGCTTACAGATATTGCCTAAATTAAATCTCTCATCCTGCACAGGGAACACCCTCCTAACTGGATTGTGGCAGCAGAACATCTTTCACATCACTTTTGGAAACACCACACCTAAATGAAAATGATTCCAGGAAAGTCAGCAGCTTTCAGAGGTAAACGTGATGAGATATCTGCAAATATACCTTGGAGCTGAGTTCCTCTACAGACCCAAATTTAATCCACCCAAAACAGGCTGGATTAAATGTCATTGCTAGGCAGAACATAACAGAGGAACTTTCTGCCAAATCCCTCCAGCACTGTGATATGGGGAGATTTAATTTTAAGAATATGCAAACAACAGCATTAATACACTGATGGGCTCGAACTTTGTTGTGGTCATTGTAAGTGACTGTCCCGGAGGAAAAGAAATTATTTGGCACGTGTTCTTCCTCTTCTTTTTCTAATCCTGACCAGAAAACAGTGAGCTCTATCAGGTTTTTATACGGCTTGCAGGTAAAGGGTTACAGATTCTAGGAAGTATTAAACGCAAACTTTAAAGGATTTTATTTTCATCTACAGTCACATGACGCCTTAATACCCAATGACACTAACTACAGTGTCTCATTAAGAGGTCATGCAAACTCCCAAGCTAAACAAGGCATTCTTACATATTTAACATTCAAATGCAGAAGCCAAGCTAAGCCATGGAAGATTGTAATCAGAAAAAAGCTACACTTCCCGATCCACACAAAAGCTACAGGTAGGAAAACTTCTGCTTCCTTTAAACTTGTAACATTCTTTCAGGAGAAACTGTTTACAGGGGATATTTTGCACTCTCTTTCTTTTTTAGCTTTTAAAATAGTCTAATAATTTTATCCTGAAAATATCTACCTCACTTGTTCCACCTGTTGTAGAGTCAGTATTGTTGTTATACTCAGAAACACACTTGGCTCAGCAGAAATCCAAACAAAACCATTTTTAAAGCCAAATCTATTTTAAAAGTAATATTTTTAAAGATTTCTTAGTTATTTAAATGGCTGTGTTAGAGTATGTGAGGTGAAGGGGGAGTTAATATGTCTTTGATGTCTAAAATGAAGGGATTTAGAACTCTTCTGACTTTACTTATACCATGAATTGCACATTGTTTCAGTCACTTCGATCAAAGTGTATTTTAACGGATGTGGCTTTGTTACTGAACTTACCCGATCTCTGATTTTCTCTCCTAGAATTTGGTGCCTTAAAAAACAAAAAAAAATCTTACAAAAGCAAATGAAAGGCAGATGGGGAGTACTACAGTGTTCCATAAAAGGAGAAAAATTTACAAAATAGGGAGTAAGAGGAAAGTCAGTTAAAACCTAGTTAATCAAGAATTTAAATTACATTAAAGCATATGCATTTTCACATGGAGTGATACAGTTTCATTGACAATTGTTGGCAATATTGCCGGAGTTAATTTTTTTTTAACTTGTGTTGAAGGATTTTTCTGGAGTACAGCATTAGCATTTTTATCACAAAGATCTTTTTCTCATCACCATTTTTCTTTAAACTGTAATTGTTTTCAGACAGTCTTCTAAATACTCAGCATTTTAATCCCTTTATAGGAATTTAGTTAGAGATGACATTCTATAGAGCTACAGAATCTATATTTACTAAAAGATGTCTAGTGCATCAGAAGAGTTCCACTCCCTGAGGATTCTCACTGCACAAAAGCAGCAAGTAGTGTTCATTGTTTTACTCCTACAATGGTTGGGTAGTGATTATATTTTTTCCTCAGTTTATTCTATAAAACCCATCTCTTTTTCTTCTTCCCACACAATGTTAGGGGATACTAAAAAGAAGTGGAGAATAATAATACCTACAGCGATTTGCTTCAGATAAGCTCTCAACTTTCTGTGCAAAAAAAAGGGATTTGTCATTAGCGGTACTTAAATTTAAGAAAAAAATGAGCCCAAACACGTTTACTAGTAGAGCTTCAAAAAACTGATATTGTCATTCACTTTCAGGATGCCCATCTCAAAACATAGTAGGTCTAATGTTGAGGAGGGCCAAGATGCTAGCATGGCCTAGTATGTTCAGCTTGAGACATCAAATATCTTTTTATCAAACTAATTGTACTCCTGACCTCCCACTAGAGTTGCTCACAACTGCGCTGGTGGGAATGCAGCAAGAAGCCACTAAACTTTAAAAGAACTGTTCCAAATTTACCGTAACTGACCTCTGGACTTAAATTATTTAAAAAAAAATATTTAAAAACTCTTGTAGATGAGGGGCTTATTGGCTAAGCTACATTTAAATCTCAGGGGAGTGAGGGGAATGCACCAGCTCCCAGAGAAACAGCCAACCTATTGCACACACTTTCACTGAGGAGGAACGTTGCACCTGACACGCTAGGAACAGCCTGCCACAGCCAGTTTCTTTTAAGAGATTTGAGAAATGTTTGTACAAATTGGGTGTGTCATGGTAAACCAGCACTTAGTAGCTCAGTAGTTAAATTTGTTGAATGTGAATTGTGCAAAGTATCTTTGTGGTGGAAGGTAGCATGAACACTGAAGTTACTCTGTGACCAGACAGACTGGCCATTGAGAGCTGTCTAGTACTCTAGTAGGTCAGATGTCTTTTATACCCACGATTTTAAATTTATTACAGGAATTTGTACTGCTCTAATTACTACTTCTTTTTCTGATTAAATAAGCCAACCCATGTTCTTGCTTTGTCACATCAATAGAATCAAATGTAGTGTTGTTTCATGGGGAAGGCACACAAACCAGATATTTTGTGCTCATAAACAAGGAAAGAGAGAGGTTTTTGGAAACGGAGATTATTAGAAACCTAAGTGAGATTTTTTCACTTGGATTTTGGGGGAAGTCAAGCAAACATAAAAATCAAAACACTACTAGAAGTTTGGAGTAGTTTTCTCTTTACCCCAAAACCAGAGCTAAGATAAGCATTGGTCAAAAGCTAACCCAGACTTTCCAAAAGGCTTGTAAATGTCAGGAAACTTCTACTAGATTTAAGGCTAATACTGAAAATCATCAACCTGTTTTGCACAGCTCTAGGTAGGTGGGAAGACAGACCAATGTGAAGGGAACTATGGCCTCCTTGGAAAGCCTGGTTGAAAGTGGTCACTGTGCAAGCTAAACATTTGTGCGTGCTGAGGCACTTCTCTAACTACACTGCTGTTTGTACCTGATCTCAAGGAAACAAACTTACTTAAAGTAGTATTTGCTCTCAGGCTTTACTGAATGAAAGCCAAAGAAAGCTTTCTTCATGTCTTTCAGGAAGGGATGGTCTTTTGCCATGTTTGCACAGTATCTAGTTAAACATGGCCTCAGCATTGTCTACATCTTCCACTGATACCATTTCACAAAAGAGTTGGAGGAGGGGGAGGACGACAACACACACAACGCACTGAAACATGATAAAATGTAGTCAGGCAACTAATACTTGTTTGGAACTTATAATTCCTCCTTCAGACCCTGTTCATCTGTGGATTGTATATGGTCACCTGTCAGCAGACTATGCCTGCGATTTCCACACAACAAAGTTGTCATGGGGAGGGCATGGCTAATGCAGAGCAGGAGGCCAAATCCCCCCTGCTCCTTAACCAGGAGCACTTCAGTCAGCACCTGATCATGCCAGAGAGGTAATGTCAAAACTTCACGCCCAAGCAATGATACAGGGAAATCAGTGATTTTTGCTGAGCTACAGAAGAGAGCTGGCAAGCAGGATGTATTGCTAAGTAGAATATGTATAAAACACGATGTAGTTTTACTTATTGAAAATTCAATATCAAAATGGACAAAATAAATGAGTTTTGGTAGAAAGGCCAAAAGGCATTATTGGAAAGGGGGAAAAGGCAGCAATTTTCCTATGAGCTCTCCTCTGAGTCACTTTCACTTAGACATATGGAGGAACTTTAAAATTTTATTAAGATCCGAGTACATTGTTTGGAAACTAAACATTTAATCACTTACAGCAGGAAGCAGGGGGAAAAAAGGCCCAAGTTTTCTTTTTTTGTGTGACATTTTTCTGTCTGCAGTTTTTATACAAGTTTATTTAACTTCCATTTCTTCACTTCAACCACAGATGTTTGCTGCAAAGCTACAGATGCTTTCTGGTTAGAAAAACATTTCTGGTTGAATATTCTATTATTAATTCACATAAGTTACTCTCCCATTTGGGATAGTGAGGAATAAGCCATCTCCTTGGGGCTTACTTTTTTTAGAGCTACCAATTGGGCCTGGCTCAACTTTGCATCATTTCCCAACTATTTAATATAGTTGTGTATTTCTATTAAAGAGCAGTTAATTGTCTGATTTTATATAAACAAGGTCCAATGCCTTGCTATAGCAGGCAATCTGCTTTTCTGAAAAAGCTGAGAAATAAGGACAAGAGTATCCCATGTCAAGAAGAACACACATCCAGTGACTCAAAACCCTTTCAACCTGAAGTCCACCCTGGGAACTTTTCATACTGGTTCCAGTGGGAATGGTATCAAATCCTCACCTTCTCAACAGAGGCCAGGAGAAAGAGGAACAGCCCGATGCCAGCTGTGCCGGTACTACCCAGCACACTGCTGCCAGCAGAAATGACCACAGTACAGGTTTGCCTGTGCTGGACAGAAAGCTCTCCAGACCATATCAAAACAGATGATTTCACTTCTGCCCAATCTCCCACACTCAGGACAAGTGCATCTGGATGTTAAGGCACTTAGCCCAGACAGGCTGACATTAATGTCCTCTTAGGATACACTCTGATGGAGAGTCTCTGAAGGCAGCTTTCAGGCAGGAGAAGCCCGGAGTGTCTCAAATCAGCCACGGGGAGCCACATTCCCAAAGTTCTGAGGACCCGTCAGGCTGCGTGTCTGTTCCTCCTCTGACTGCCTATCCTCCCCACTGTATTTATTACAATGACTGTATTTATTGACTGGGCTGTACTTATTACACTCACTCCCCGCTTCATCTCACAGCCACTTCGCAACACTGTTCTATCAGCAGTAGATTTGGGAGTGCCCCACTTTATCTACCTTAACAAGCACCTGAGCTTTGTGCAACAGTCTAGGATGCAGAAAGCACCACCTCTGCCCTGAGACAGCTGCCCAACGATTTCCTCCTCTCCCTTCTGGGCTGCGCAGCCGCAGGAGTGCTGCGGGGGCCCTCCCCGAGGCCCGCCATGTGCCATGTCAGGGCACCTCCCAGCTCTGGGACTGCAGCCTCCTCGTGCCCAGCTAGCAAATCCACACCGCTCCATGGTACCGGCAGTTTCTTCCCCCTTCCTCCCACCCCCCAAAAAAAATCGTTATCAAGCTCTTACTCCTCTTGATAGCAACTGCATTTGCATTATTTTAACACTACAAATTTCTACAGAGCTATTCTTCCCATCTACTTCTGATCTACTCATAGTAAAAGAAAGCAGTGTAAGTCTCAGGCAAATTCAGGCTTTTGAAGTAAGCTGGCAGTCTTGTTCACTTACAGCTCAGTGGAAAACAAGCAGTTACTGTCAGCTGTCAGGAACCTGAATAAAGCTTTGTTAAGGGCCCCTCTGTCTCTATTTTTGGTTTGGGTGTGGCATGGAAAAAACAATATTTACCATCTCAGTAGCTATGCCCTTTGTGTATTTGTTTTCATGTTCCTTTTCCCCATGTGAATTCAGCAGATGTTGCACTGCTTGATACCAGCCCTGCATTTCTGTTGTCAGAGTACGTGTATGTCTCCACTGAACATTAGTAATGAACAGGCAATGTCTGTGCAGCAAAGATACAGATTCAACTGCCAGGCACTGTTTCAGAGGCAAATGTGGATAAAGACCAAAAATACCATAAGATTTTATTTGCAATGTAAATGAAACAAAAGCTACAGTCATCCACCCTAAACTGAAGGCCTCCAGGGGCCTGAGAAGCTACAGCCACGTACAATTTCTGTCCTTAACATCTCTTTTTAAATTAAAATCACTTGGGAATATTTTCCATTGCTTTGGATGAATGGACACAGATTTCTAAAAGGCTAGTCCATATTTACCAATATACATTAAAAAATAATGTTCAGTGCAATTATCCAGTTAATTTACCTTCTATAAAAACATTTCCATTCACTTTATGTTTATATAGAGTACAAACATACAGATTTGCTAGTGCACAGATGATCAAAAAAACCCCCAAAGCCAGTTTAAGAAAACAGAGCAAAGCCAAGGACAAAGAGCTAGATGCTAGGGGAAGGCCAGCTTGCTGCTTTCACAGCCAATACCAGCACCCAGTATTCATCAAACTACAGCCTTAGCTTTGTTTCATTTCTCTGCCGTGCTTCCACGATAAAGCTTTACAGCCCAGCTTTTCAATGCAGCTGGACTTTCCTCCTGTGAATGAGAGAGCACCTACTTAGCTCAGAGCACATATTGTTACCCACATTTTGCACGTGGGGGAAGGCCAGGTCTGAGAAGCAAGGAGCTAAATCAGTCCCGTGGCTCTGTGCAGGAGACAGAATTTGAATCCAAGCCTCCCAAATGCTCTAAGAGCCAAATCTGCCTCTAGAGACTAACACTCTTTAAAAATCCAACCCAATGTCAGTAACTCTTGTCATGCGGCAATATGTGAGACTGGCCAATTAATAAAGTTCTAACGCACAGGCAGCAGGTATTTGCTTTATGATAGAGCTACCTGAGATACACCATTTATAGCCATGGCACAAACTTTTTGGAACAAGTAGTTCTGATGGAAATGTCAGCCTGTTTTTAGTGTACAGCATTATGAGCAATACCACTGCTGAAACACAGTCCAGCAAGTCAGACGTAATAATGTAATTTTCATTGATAATTTTGGTGAATACAGTCCATTTGTTTGCACAAGAATAAATGAAAGGGGGAAAAAAAAAAAAAAGATTGCTAAGCTGGCTCAGTGCCAGACAACACTAAGTCTTTCAAGGCACTGAATACTTTTCTATAGCTTTCAAGTATTGTTCTACTGAGAGACTGAAAAAGGTTGCAAATGCAATCAAGATAAGCAATTCAATAATACAACAGAAATGCAGCTGTATTTCACTGCTATCTCACCATTACCATATCTTAGCCACTTTTGGACCTCTTTAATGCAGTGGTCAATACTTTGGATCTGCCTTGTTCTGAGAAATAATTATTGTAATTATAACACAAAAACTCTTTGCTCATTGTGTCTAATCATTCCCTTAGCCACCTATCATCACTCAATGTCTGTGAAGGAAATTGGTTTAAAATAACCAAATGGAAAAGTTCACCCAGACTCCAAGCAGCTCTAGATTAATTTATCTCTGCTTTACACATTAATCTAAGTGCTATATTTAAAAGAAAAGAAAAACCCTTTGAATCAAAAAGAATTCATGTAAGAGAAAAAGTCACATCACATAAAAGGGTCTTTATTAAGGTATTGTATCAGAGTCTTTTTCTTGAAGATTTTCGAGCATGTCTTTTAGTGTTTTCTGTATTTTTCTGTTTTAAAAGTTTTGTTGTCTGTTTTCACAGTACTTTGTAACTACGGCCCAAAAAATCCTCTGCTTTTCTACTCTCTGCTGACCATTCTTTATGTGAAATGTTCAGGAACAATGAAGTAAAAATTGCATCCCAGTATGTTTCCCACACTTGTTATGCAGTAGCAGTACCATGTATGGGGATGCATCTTGAGCAATGAAACGGGGAAAACACACGGACAAAGGTGAAGGAAAAAGTGTATTACTATCTTTCAGGCTATGTCTATATCTGTATCAGCTGTCACATCAATCTGATAAAGAAACTGATTTATATGGCTTATACTGTTTTAGAAGGATTCCTATCCTTCTCAAACATCCCCATAGGTGACTGGGTCTAAGCAATTCTACTTACAGGCTACAGGATCATCTCAGAAATAACTGCTTGAGCCAGGCACACTGTAGTCTTACTATTCACTGAAATACCAGATTCTAAACATTTGGTGCCCCTACAATGCTAGGCATTCATCCAAACTGTGGACCACCAATATCTGACATAACTAACAATATTACCATTTTGCTCACAAAATAAATCAACTCTGCTCCTCCAGCATGTCAAATTTTTCTGCTGAGGAAAGGAACTTCTTCAGATGTCCCAACACAAGCTATATTACTTATCTGGATTTCATGTTGTGATCCAATTAAAAAGGAACGGAACAAGAATAAGGAAAAATGATAAAAGTGATGAAATTTATTTTACCACTGCTTCCATACAGAACAACTGCATAAGGAAAGTTTGAGTTTGAGGTTTGGTTCGTTGAGGTGTTTGTTTTTTGGTTTTTGGTTTTTTGTGTGTGTGTGTTTTTTTTTTTGTTTTTTTGTTGTTTTTTTTTAAGATGAGTGAAGTCAGGTCTTTCTTTCAAACCCACTGACTCATCTGCACCAAGTATATTTTTCTCTCTTTACATTTACTTCTCCTGTTTCATTTTTCTGTATATGCCTTAGCCCAAACAGTGTGTCCTTTTCACAGCTTTCTGATTCTCTGACCTGCTAGCAGCCATGAATTTAGGCAGAGGCTAAGTTGTCAATTCAGGGTATTCTCTTTCAGTCTTACCAGGAAAATACACATTTTGGCTGAACGATGAATTTATAGCATGTGTTTCGTGGGTCATACCTAGTCCTCTGTGTAGGATTCACTTTAGGCTAGTAGTAACAAACCAAGGATGTAATTCTTGCAAACAAGCTATTTATAAACAGGTTTCAGTATCTTTTCCTTCTGTTTACATTCCAATTTGAAGATCCAGTTATAACTTAAAATCTTCCCAAAAGATTTTCCAGTCTGCCAGCCACACAAAATACAATGTTTTTCCTGTATCTGCCTAAATTCCTTTGAAACAATGAAACCGACATCGACTCTTTTTCCTGTGGATTCTGTTTGCCCTTCAAGGAGCTAAACTTTCATGTTTTCTCCCCAAACCTGTTGAGTTGCCTTAACCTGTTAAGCTGCCACACACGTTAAATTGCCTTTGTCACACAATTTTGAAGTCTGTAAACCATTGATTCTTTTAATCTTCTGAAATTATTTTCCATTCTCTTTATCATTTCAGCTTGATGCAAAAAGACAAATCTGCAAAAAAATTTGTTTCATAAGGCCAGTATTTGAAATGAGCCCCAGAAGCATGGTTTATTGCAAATCTGTAGTTTGCACTGCTGTAACAGCTGCATTAAATGAGGTTTTGTTAGGATAAAGTAAACCTAACTGAATTTCTCTAAAGTACGTTTAGGACAGATAATCCAGCAGTGGTATGCCCTCTGTGGTACAGGGCTTGTACTGTTAAGTATCATGCCAAGAAAGAGCCTAGATTTGTATGTTCTACTCTTGACATGAAACAAAGTTAATCAAAGATTGAGATTTATTTGTTTAGTAAAACTTTTTTTTTTCCCTGGCTTGTCCCATTCTACTTTATCTCACATTCCTACAGCCTGCAATATTATTCTGTTCGAAGAGCTCACTGTGCAGTACAGTGCTAACACAGTCGAACAGTTCACCTAGATACCAGCACAAATTCTCTAACCCAAGGACTGAGTCCATAAAGAGCCACCCGTTTTCTAGGTTTGGCCTTCCATTTCCCAATCTGTGCAAGTCTCTACTTGCAGGATTTCTACTTTATTCAGGTCGTTTTGGTTTTCCTCATCTCCATGGCATCCCTAGTAAGGAGCACAATATCAAAAGATATCATAAAAAAACCTTTTGGGCTCCAGGAGATATACAGGGTTTCTTGAATAAGACTCTGGAAACTTTGCAAAAGAAACTATATGAGTAAATACACCACTGCCCAGGAAAAGCCATGCTCCCTCTCCCAAGCAAATGGAAAAGTTAACTCCATGAAGCCCTGCAGATTCTGGAGTCCTTCATCCTCAAAACTTCTTCATCACACAGCTCTTGCAGCTCATTTGACAGAAGGAAAATTAAGCTTAAGTTGGCAAAGATGCCATTCATTTATGCCAAGAAAATCCCACACAATTTGGAATTAATCAATAGCACAGAAATCCCCTCCCACCTACCACATGGAGCCCAGTCTCCAAAAATCTGCAGACTCTCTTTAGTGTGGTATTTGAAACAGACCTGTTTGCAGAACTAGCTTCACCCTCCTCCCATGCCATCTTCCCACATGGAGAGATCTTTTGCTACTTTCCTCCCATGGAATAAATAACACACCTATGTGGAATATGAAGTCTAGATCGTCATAAAGCCTGATTTGAGAAAATCATCTCCTCACTGAGCCAATACACTTTTCTCCTACTAACAAACACTGTATTTATAGCCCAGCAAAAAGCAACACACACAAGACTCAGGTCTCACATCTATGAGCTCTTTTGAAAGGCCTGGTAACAAAGGTACAGCTGAAACAGAACCTGGGCTTCACATTGCTTCTTTCTCCAGGCACTTGCTTTCCAGAAGGCCTGAAGATCTCTTTATGGAAGCAAAGATTGCAATTGATTGCCACAAAGCTATCCATGAATGGCCTTTTTGAAGCATCCAGGTGAGATGCCTGGAAGACTGATGTGTTATTCACAGCATGCAATTACCTAGCTCCCATTATACTTCTGGGCTTTAGCCCCTTCCTTTCCTGCAGGATTTCCCCATATAAAGAGGCTGTAGGTGCTTTGCCTCTGAGTTACCTCCACTTTTTTGCAGTATTTTCTTGTTTCTGTTACAGCAGCATCTGCAGGCACCAGAAGCAATAAAGGCCTCATAGCTCTCGCTGTCATGGAGACACCTAATAAGATATTCTATTTAAATGTTTACAGATTACCCAGACCATTCCAGACTGGATCCAGACTTCTGGCACCTGCTTACTTTAGGGAGAATAAGTAAGCATAACCCAATCCCATCTTCCTTATTAGTAAAGAATACATACACTGTCCCTGAGAAAGAAATATTCTGGGGTTTAATCCTTTTGGATTTAGGAAGCACTTAACCACAGGTACCTGAAATCCCAAGTGATGGGTGACATCAGGAGGTTATTACACAACATGTGGTGGCTGCTGCCTCACGTGGCTTTGTCAACAGTGGGTTCTGGTGTCCACTCTATGAATAAGATGGGCTCAGAGCTCACTCAGAGCAGCAGGGACTCTTCAAGATCAAGGAAACACCATGTTTGTGAGCCTTAAGTTGCTTTGGACAACGTGGCTGTCAAGCAGCCTTGCTCAGACAGGATAGCTACCACGAGCATTCTGCTGTCAAGTCCAGTAACAGGACTTTAGACAGCTACACAGATTTTGCAGGGCAAAATCTTCTACATAATAGGCACTAATATCCCACACTGCTAGGTAGGACCTTTTTGAATTGTTCTGCTGTGATAGGGCACTTGACCACTGCTGGAACTGGGCTGGAGCTGTGTCCCACTGACCACTCCTGCAGCCCACCCACTGCTGGGGCAACAGAGAGCACAGGCCAACAGCACCAGCAGGAAAGCCACAGATTGCTGTGTGTTAGTCAGGCCTCTTAATCACAAAGCTGTCCTCCCCAATCATTACTCCACCCAAGCCACACAGCTAATTGCCCTAATATTAACAGTTGCCACCTGTTTTCCTCTTCTCAGGCTTTGCCTATGGAGACACTCTTTCCCTAAGCCCAAGCACCCAAGTTTCCACACTTTCACATCTGTAAAACTTCCTACTATCTGAAAAAGTAATAAATAAATAAATAAATAATATATCAGGGGATCTTTCAAAATAGCTTAAACTAGCCAAGCTTTGTTTCTTTTGTACAACATTATGTGCAATGTATTTTTTTCCAGAGGCAACAACAGTGAAGATTTTCCGCTCCCCTCTCCCAGTGCAGGCTGCAGCAGGGCTGGTATTTTAAGACAGTGTCACAATAGCACAGGCATTGCAAATTAAACAGCAGGCTTGTTTTGCAAACTCCCTTGTTGGTTTCTGACTATTAGATATCACCTGAATAGGGAGACTCCTTTGTTAGAGGAATAAAGGAGGAAATCAGCAGAGAGCTGCCTCTCTGTCCTCTCACCTCTGGGGAAAACCTCTCTTCCCATTGCTGGGGACCATCAGATGCTGCGCTCAGAGCCGGTGCCGAAGGGGACACCTTCGAGACACTCCCAGCTCCAACTGTCTTAGGACAATGCAATGGTTTCAGTGGTGTCAAGATCTCTGGCTCACAGGTTCACTTCATGGGCTCAGATTAAGCTCTAGCCACAGCAGACTGGACTTTTTTTTTTTTCCCCAGGACTTTTGTTCACTAGGAATATTCAAATTATTTTGTTGTTTTTTTTTTTATTTTGAATACATACAGCACAGCACAAGGAATAGGTGAGAAAAGGGCCATCTCTTGGCAGCAGTTCAGCATCACAGATATTTAGTTGTGACAGGAAACTACACTGCAAGTCACTCATGTCGCTTTTGCTGGAAGAAAGTTTTGTGACAGAAAATAAAAATACAATCTTGATATATTTAAAGGATTTCAAGACGTAATATGCCAGATAGCACAGTGTGAAAAAAAACTTCTTTTCTGTAAAGGACAAAAATATCTTATTCTTTCAGACCCCTTATTCACCTCATCACAATGAGCTGTGTAGGCTGAAACTTGATCAGATAGCAGAAGGGTTAGGAAAGCTCCGACTACATTTTTATGCAGATTCACCAGTCCATCCTAGCTGAAATGAATTCTGGTGTCTTTTTGACATGAACAAGGCATGGTTTGACGGAATCAAGCAGCTATCTGGGTCTCCATCAGCAACCCAACCACTTTCCTGTCGCTTCACCATCTCATCTTCCCAGTGCTGTGATCCAAACCAAGAAAGAAGCTCAGTTCTTTGGATATCAAACTGGCAGCCTGACAAGGAACACAAAAACTAAGCCCTGATGGTTTTTCCAGGTGTACAAGAACCTTAAAGCTCTCTGAAATAAGGAAAAACCTCCACAAATATCATCCTATAAAGTTAAGGGGGAAATGGTCTTTTAACAGAGAATTTTAAAAAGAAACCACAAACAAAAATGTCTGTTTTCTCAACCAGAACAAAGCAACAATTTTTGTGGCTTCTGTAAACTGAACTTACCATTCCTCACTCATCCTTATTACCACATGCCATTTGAAAAACTATATACAATAAATGTGAATGTCTCTAGGTGTTAAAATTTTGGGAAGTGCATATGGTGAATCACCACAACAAAAGACCTAGAACACTGCAGTGCAAGGGACAGCACAGACCCTTACCTGCTCCAGTGTCCCCAGTTCATACAGACATCCCTGTCACTGGGATCTGAGAAACAACTTAAACAGCTGAGTGGAAAATAGTCCTTATTATTGAGGGTAATACTCATTTTTAGTTCCCATAGATCACTCAAGCCCTCAACTGAAGGTGATTTGTAAAAGAAAAGCACTGTGCCAATATTGGCTTTGGGATGTGTAATGGAAGTCCAGGATTTTAATTTTAACTGATTTTAGCATTAAAATAACCTAGGTTTTGTCACAGGTAGGGAACAATCCATTGTGAGAATCAAATCACATGAACGAAGGACTGATATCAGTCATATCTGATTACATTGCAGAAAAAGGAAGTCCTCACTACAGGTTTAACCATCCTCAGCAACTCCAAAATTTAAGTAAATGTCATTCAAGATGTGATACGTAGCATTTCTTAGTGTAAAATCAAAAGGAATACTGACTAACAACAACCTTTGTGTTGTCTGCTTAAAATCCCAAGAATACATACAAATCACACCAGTCAGTGAAGTTAAACCTACAACAGAAAAAATAAATACCTGAATTTGAGGCCTACTTTACAGATGAAGTGATCAAAGACTGCAAACAGTGAAGATGTCTCTCACCATTTAAAACTATCCTTTTGCTTTCAATCCTGCATATGCAGACAGCAAGTAAACACCAACACCTGGCAAACCCCAGGGAAGCCAGTCTCACACCAGGGCACTGCAGGGGTCTCTCCACACAGGAGATGGGAGAATCCAGCCTGTATTAAACGCTGCAGTGGCACTGCTTCAGCTGCAAAGGCATTGCTCAGAGCAGCTCATGGAAAGACCAATGTGTACTACACAGATAGCTCTAAAAAACGTGTGGTGTTGCACTGGCATAGTTAAACTGAAGCAATTTTCTACATAAGAATGATGCACTGATTTGAAATTGGTATATCTTGATTAGTTTACTGTTGCTTCACAACAGTGCCGTTTCTGTGGGCAAACATGGCTTCAGTCTTAAGTAGATGCTTGGACTGTCAGTCTCATAGGATTAGCAATTTTAAATTAAGGAATAGGTTGCAAGAAAAAATAATTTCATGCTTCAAAAAGAACTTTTATATATTTCAAAGGCTTAGAACCTAGAACCATCACTCCATAATCTTATCCAAATGTTGATGTCATCAATGCATTTTAAAGCAGCTTTTAATTAAGTTAAATAAAGAAAACAGATGCTGCTGAAGAAATGCCCAGTAAGAATTTCTATTTCTAGATAAAACTGCTTTAAACACATAACCAGTTCTGCTAACTGTGGGACGTGATGCACACAACTGAGTTTATAGGTGTTTAGTGAGAGTTCTGTGTCATTTAATATGTCACTGTGAGCAGTCAGCACAAAGATAATGATATAAATATAGAAGAGTGGGCCTATAACCTCCACATCTTCTAATTAAAAAAGTATATAAATTGTATAAGTCATACCCAGTAGCATTTGCTCTGGGCTGCAACAGCATTTACTTTCCTTCTAAAAAGCTTCATCTGCCCAAATCAAAAAAAGTTCTTTTTCAGTTTTCTTAGCTTAGATGAGGATACACACAGGGCAACCATTTAGGGAACACTGTCTGTATTTAAACTCTGTCAATTAATGGTACTGTAACCCAAGTCCCATCCAGGCCATAACATGATCTTAAAGTTAAATTGTATCAGTGTGGATATGTGTAGCAGAAAGAGGAGAAATAAGAATTAGGTCAGTCTAATTGAATTGTAGTAGCTTGTCTAAAAAACACCTTTGCTATCCACTTCAAAGGGCATTAGGGACCACATTAGGGAAACGTTTTCATTTTTAAAATCATCATCTCCATTACTGCCTGCTTTGCTGAGAAGACTTTCAAAATCTTCTTCTTTGCTACTAAACACTTCACTCAGAGGACTCACTGTGGATACAATCTCCTGAGCTTTTATTTGGCTGGAGAAGGAAAATATTGCTAGTATTACAGCTAGAACTTTCAAATGGACCAGGAGAAGCTAGCTTCAGCAGGATTTTATGTGCCTTTTAGGGCCTTATGTGCACATTAAGGTTTATCAAAAACACTTAAGTTTCTCACTCAGAAGAGCTACCCTACTGCAGTCTGGTCTTGGTCTGTTTTATGCAGCATGCTGCCTGCACAGAAAGCAGAAGAAAAGGGTAGAGCTGCTGACTTCTTTGGCAATGGAGCTTCCTGGCCCTTGGGGACAGCTTTACATCACCCTCACACAAGCTGAGCAACTTCAGGAATGGCAGTGAGCCTCGAGTAAGCCTCATACTAACACTTCGCCTCACTGACACCAGCTCCAGCCTTGGTGCTCCGGCACTGGGTGCTCCAGGAGAGATGCAGACACCAGGAAGCTGTCAGCCAAACTCCCCTGGACTGCAGCCCTCATCCTGTAGATGTGGCAGGGGTGTTCACACTGCGGGTGCAAGTATTTCATAGCAAACTGCAAAACAATTATTTGTGTCATTTTGCGCATATATTGGTTACATTGATTACTGATGTAATATGAGCTACATAATGTATGTCAACTATAAAATAAGGGTCCATCCATTTGTTTTACTCAATATTGTACTTCCAAAGCAAGAGTAAACCTGGCTCCATCCTCTCAACAAAAACTCTTTTTCAAAAAGATGATGTACCCTACCAAAAGCAGGAGAAAGAAACAGCAGCCACTGTGACTAGAGGAATGTAGACTGTTAAAAACTAACTTTGATTGTGTAGGGCTTTCCACACACTAACCATAGCAAGCAGGAATATACATATATATGCACCTAACATTTTGATTATTCAGTGCCAGCAAACTCAGGCTTGGGAGCAGGTTTTCTCCATCACTGTTATCTGAAGCACCTCTATTCCACATTGATTCATTCTTTAATTGTGTCAGTGTAATACTCACACAATTATGAACTATAATGAACTAGTCTCTCTCTGAAGCTGGTGCCTTAAAGGTTGCATATGTTATCCAAATATATAAGTGAACGCTAAGTACATTGGGATTCTTTCAACCACAATCTACGTAATGACACTTTTTTTTCAAATGTTGCAATAGAATAGTCATGTTCAACTAATTATAGTTCAGAACATTTTGCTACTATGTCTACTCAAAAAGAAAAGAAATACCATTCCTCAAAGTTCCCTGATTTTCATAGCCTTCAGCAAAATAAATTTCTTACCTCTATTAGCACAATCTTTACTATTAAGCCATTTATATGTTAGGTTTTGACTGAATCTCTAATATTCAGACTAATAGGATTATAGAACCAATGTGCTTCCTCCAGAGATTTTTCTACTTACAGAATCAGCCTGCAATCTTCTTGCTGTCTAAATTATAGCCCATGATTTAATGTCATCCATTTCCACGTCCTCAAAAATATGAATGGAGGGAAATCCCTTTTCTACAGGTGGCTCCCCATGGCTCTTTGCCGACAGAAGAGCTTATGACAGTGCATTACACTCCTCAGAAACCTTTATGATTATTTTAGCTAAATTAGATGTTGCTTTGTCACCACTGCCTGAAAATAGTCTGGGAATGGATCTGAATCGCTGGGTGTCTGGGAATACTGCTTACAGAACCAGGTCCTAAGCAAGATAGCGGCAACCCTGATAAAAGCTGGCAAGACTGGCTAATCACATGGATACATTTGCACCACATAGCACATGCCAAATCAGACAGTTTTAATGAAAAAGGTAGTGGAAAGAGAAGACAGATATTCACAGCTCATACATCTCCCCTTCCCCTCCACCAGTAAATGCATGATTTTTTGTAAGAATATAGACAACACAAGCTCCTCGGTAAGTGCAAGCAAGGAAAAGATCCACGACAGGTCTGCAGAGAGGGGCTGCAGTGAGCAGAGCATCAGGGAAACAGCGTTGGGTCAGGCTTACAGCATGTCCTTGGCTCTGCCCAGGTGTAAGTCACCTCTTACTGCTAGGTGACACCACAGCATTACAGCCAGGCACTGAGCCTCAGTGTTTTCCAGTATAGCACAAAAAGGCTGAAAACAAGCCTTTCCCCCAGTGCATCCCCATGAAGCTCCTGACACAATGCAGAGACAGTTTGAATAGCTAAAAGCAGGGCATGACTTGCAGATAAAGCCCTGCCTGTAATTTGTCAGGTGCTTCAGCAATCAAGCAATAAAACAACACAGAGCTAAGTCTAACACTCAAGTACAAGTGATTCACAGTCCAGCTTTTACCAAGCTTGAGGACCACACAAGTTTCTTCCCCTTGGAGGAAGGCTCACTGCCATGGGGAAGACATGGTAGAACACGCAGCAATGAAGGCTAAACTGCAATAAATTTCAGTTCACATTAATACATGCTGTGAACCCTGGTAAAAAGGAGTAGAAGAAATGCAGTCTCTTCCGCCTTCCCTACACTGAAAATGGCCTTATCCAGTAATGAGACAAGGCCAACAGCTGGGGATGATGATTTACTTTTTCAGCTGTCCCTACTTAAGACCCCAGAGCATACAACACAGCCTTTACACAAAGTTGTGCTGATGAAATCAGGCCGATGAAGATTTTTTTACATGATAAAATGCTGCCAGGTATAGCTTTAATAATAATTTAATAAATTATTAAAGTCTTTTGATTAAAGCTGTTATATATAGATGAGAAAGTTAAAATATTTATTCTACAGTTAAATGAAAAAATGTTCTCTTATAACAAACACAAAAGACCTAGCGTACCGGTTGCCCAGCGTCTGACATTTTTTGTGAACATTTCCCAGAATTGCCTGTGTTTGGACAGTACAGCTATAAGTGTGTTAAAATATTTAAACTTAGAAAAGAAGAAGCATTTTTTGACTGAAATTTGTTATGGATGTTCTTGTTTTGGCATAAGTGTTTAAAAACCAAGGATCACGCATCTTGTCAGGATATGAGAATGACAGGGAAAGGAAGAGGTCTGAGGATTTTGCCTGATTAAAATGTGCAGTGTCTTGCACTCTTAACACTCACTCTGAATCTTAAGTTCCAGATAAATATTCATAAATGCACTCACCACAGGTCTGGTAATGTTGTTCTGAAATTTAGAGGCCCGATTCTCCTTGAATCTCCACATAGGTCCTGCCCAAAAACTCTCTCTAAGAAACAAAGCAACAACAACAAAAAACAACCAAACAAACAACAAAACAAACAAAAAAAAGAGCTAGAACTGATACTGTTAGTACAATGTCACAGGGTTCGAGCAATCATAGGAGAGTGTATGCCATTCTGCACCTAAAGCTTCCAGAACACTCTCGTACCTGTAGGTAACATATGGAATATAAAGCAACATTCAACTATTTTTTCAGTATTTTCAAGCTTATTTTTCAGTATTTGAATAAAGTACCATTTTCCAATTTACTTAGAGATTAATTCCACATCTTGGAGACATCCACACTAGCCAAAAAGACCCATCATTATAAGAAGAGCTCAAATAATGCTCTGAATAGCTCTTTATT
>VXBL01010368.1:2897022-2915840 GCA_013400195.1 Aramus guarauna
AAAAAAAAAAAGCTGTATTTCTCAGGATACATTTTTCAAAGTCCTCTACCTGTCTAGACAGCGAAATCCTATACTGCATTGTAGACTAAAGGGAAAGGGTAACCATTTTGTTCTATATGTATATAAATACCAGGGAACATTCAATCAGATCAAAAAAGGGACTAGTTCAGAATGGAGCAAACAAAATTCTTCCTCCAGCAAAACTAGTCTTGGCAATTGCTATCTATAAATTTGTTACCAAGGGAAAGAGTGTAATGAGGTTTCCACAGAAAACAACAAACACTATCCAGCATCACAACAGTGAATGTGAGAAAATCAAATGGAAGTTTTAAACAGTTAAAAGTTTTAAGAGAATGTAAGTCTTCAAATTCAGGTATTGAAGCCATGGTTGATGCTATGTAAAAATTGCACAATACCAGCTCCCCCAGGGGTGTTTGCACAACCTCTTCTGAGGTATCTAATGCTGACTACAACACTGAACTGGGGTCTGATCCAGCCTGACAGTTTCTCTGTCTCTTTTTACACATAATAAGGTAGAATTAAAAACACAAGAAAAATCAAACAACACAGAGATATTCTTGGTGATCCATTGCAGGGACAGTTTTAAAAAGAAAAAGCT
This sequence comes from Aramus guarauna, assembly GCA_013400195.1. Taxonomy (NCBI): domain Eukaryota; kingdom Metazoa; phylum Chordata; class Aves; order Gruiformes; family Aramidae; genus Aramus; species Aramus guarauna. The sequence continues at coordinate 2,897,642 of VXBL01010368.1, forward strand.
TTTTTCATTTTTCCTTTTTTTTTTTTCGGTGGTTTTTTTGTTTGTTTGTTTTGGGTTTTTTGTTTGTTTTTTTGTTTTTAAACAAGAGTGTCAGGATAAATCTCTTTGATTTTTTTCTTTCATATTACAATTAAATTCCTGATTATGGAAAACAGACAAAAAGCACTCTTTTTGTTTTCCCTTAGAGTTTTCTGTAGCAGCCATTATTAATGCCTTTGTTGAGCAGAACTCAGGTGGAACCAAGAAAACAGGAGCTAACCTGCTGCTCCTTTGTGGCTCTGATCTGGGTGTCCAAAGAACAAGGATTTGTTGCAGTCATTGGCTTGCCACCTGCCTGAGGCATTCAACTGTATCTAGCACAATGATGCTGGAAAGCATTCATGAGTAAATACACAATAACATTAGTATGTTTACAGCATCTGTGAAAGGTGCGGGTAGGGCGATTTCTCTACTGTGTGTTTCCAGAGCAAGTCAAACCCATTAATTAAATTCATGCTCTTGTCCTGCTTCAAAAGGAAAAACAGAGTTGATTTATGGGCACTGACAGCTGCAGGAACCAGGAGCTGGTTTTGCTCACTCCCTCCCCTTAATTAATTTTTAAGCATCTGGGTAGGTTGATTTCTCAGATTGGGATCGTACAAAAGGCCGCATGTCCTTGATTTCTATAAAGAAAGCAAAGGAAGCTGCTTTGTGCAGAGTACTGTCTGTCAGATTGTCATGGTTTCTCAGTGCCAACTGAACAGCGTCTACAGGAATTGGGTACCTGAACACATCTGTGCCCAAGCAACTTGCAGGATGAAGCTGTGAAAGGTCCCACTCATAAGACTTTTCTTATCTAGTCATTATTTTACTTGTCCTGACAACAAAAACATCAAAATGAGAAAGTGGTACCTGAGGAACAGTGTAATCTACCGCAAGAAAAAAATTCTCTTTTTAACAGCAGACTCAGGAAAAATGCCACAGATACCTTCTTCTAGCGGGAATATAAAAGTCTCTATTGCCATAGCACATAATGATATATGCAAATAGCAATATACAGCAATACACTAGTATGTTCTTTTCTTCTCCTAGGTTCTTTGAACAGGAGACAGATTGCTAGCATTTTGGGTTGAAGTCTGGAGGTAAGCAATCAGAACACCTTTAACACCCAAGCTAAGAACAGGAAACTGTTACAGAAGTGGAAAATTTTAGATGCTGAACTTTCACCCTAGGCTTATGGGAGATTTTTATTAGTAATGAACTATACAAACATAGACAGTGTATATTGACACTGCATCACCTGCCCAGCAGAGCCATATGCTGCTGCTGCAGACACTGCCAATAAAGATCAAAGCTTCCCATGCATTAATGAACTAAACCTGGGCATTATATGTTTCGTACCACGCTGTAGACCCATATTGATCTCTACAGAGTGGAAGGTTGAGTCAGATGAACTCTGGAGCTTCCTTTCAATCGATTATTTTATGATTCTGTATGACACTTTATAAGACATAAGACAATTTTTTTTTAATTGTGATTCATAGTCCAGGCAGCAGAAAGCCTGCAAGGAACAAGGATACTACCATCTAAAACAGCTCATGATCACTAGTTGCCAGGAAGAAATAGAAAGTAGCCAGCATGGTCTACAAAAGTGGTGGAACAAACAGAACATAAAAATATTTTTCTGCCAGTGATCCAAAGGGGCATCACTAGAAGATGACTATAGCTAAGAACCTGTTATCTAGGTACAAGTGGGCACATGATAATGGACTGCAAGACCAATAGAATGGACAGCTAAGGCAGCTTAGGATAGCACTAACAGAAAGGTGGTAATTCTCCAGAAATCTCTTGTACATATCTGAATATACCACTTCTTAAAGTCCAATAAACCACCAGTGTATGATATTTTCAGTTTATTGCAAAACGAGCACAACTCAGCTCACACAGATGGCAACTGGAAGTTCAGCCTGTGCACCCAGGAACCGGTAAGATCACAGAGCTTTTCTAGACAATTAAGGCCTATTATCAGCTGTGCAGCAAGATATCTCCTTTTGTCAGCTTGTTTTTACCGCTCAGGAAACAACCTGTGTGTTTTCAGTTACTGATTAGGCTCTCCACAAATCAGGGAGATTGGTCAGATCTCCAAGAACTGTTAAAGAGTATTCATTCAAATTTTAACTGATGCATGGTATCTCAGTTACCTGCTTATGTTCTTCATGTTGTTAGTGGCATGTTTGATATTACAAGGAGGGTAATGACAGAATTCAAGAACTAGCGTACTGATAAATACATAAACAGTCTTGAAGAACTTTTTGAATTCAAGAAAGATTGATAGAATAACTAACCTCAACATGATTATATTTCCTAGGTACTTTTCATAAAGAAAACTGACTATTCATTTCTCTTCCTCCTCGATTTTCCCAGTAAATGAAGACAGCTATAGTTACCTGCATTTTTACTTCTCATCCCTATAGAGCTTAGAGGAGGAGTGTGCAGTTTCACAGTTGAAAGATTATTTCTTCACTCTAAGCATTCACAGAAACAATCTAGGATTTTCAAATTTAGCTTTGATTTCACAAAACTTCTCGCTTTCATGACCTTGCGGCAGAATGTTAAAGGCTTTGATTCCACTCCTAGCAAGGTCAATCCCAGTTTTACCATGAACATGCAGTGGGACTACATTTTATACAGTTCCCCTCATACAAAACATATCTCAGCTTGCTTTGCACAAAGAGCACATTAATATAACCATATGTAAACAATTATAGTGAAACACATGGGTAGAAACACAAAGAATGCATGGAAATCAGAGGTTTGTTCCACTGAAATTTGAATTGAGATGAAGAGTTGAACTGATCAAAAAGACTCCCAAAAAGCTATTGGACAATAGAGTTTGCAGCAGAGGAAGTATTTGAACAATACCACAAAAGCATACATGGGGCAGGGCCAAGGCTATTAGAGAAGGGAAAGAAACTGCAAGGGGAATGCAAACCTCAGGGCATAAATTAAAACCACTGCTGATAGCTGAACATTTTCTGAAACTGTCAGGGACAGCAAGGAGTTCTAATACTTTTGACCAACAAAGGAAAACAAGTAATGTGTACAAACAACTGATCTTCAGATCAGCTCGGAAGGCAAAGTTATGAATTCAGGAAAGAAAGAGTTAAACCCTGTATTGTTTGAGTAAAACATATGTTAGTTCTCTTTGATCCTTAGGGCAAGGGAGTCTCTTTTATGAAAAGTGCTGGTTGACTTCACACAATATTATACAACAGAGGAACTGCATATAGTGCTTGAAAACTTCAAGGTGGGAGCTCCTAATTGAGCAGGACAATAGGTGGATCAGAGCGACAACTGTCCAGCCAGTGCAGAGAAAGCAGCAGCCCATGCACACTTCAAGCAGAGGACAAATACAACTTTAAAAACTGAAAACCTAGAAAGGGATTCATCAGCAGAAGTAGAAAGTAAATATGGAAATAATTGCTCAGTGTCCAAAAGGTTAATTTTGTTCAGCACAAAACACACCCAGGGGCAGAAGCGTACCCATGGTCTATGCCAAAGCAGGCTTAGGGTATTGCATTTAGGTTTTGACTATATGGCTTTGAGATTAGTGTGTATTTCAGTGACTAAATGAAAAGGGAAATCAAATAAGAGGTTCTGTGAGCCTAATGATTTTGTTTAAATTCCAGGTTATTTTGGAATGTGAAAACTACTTGCTGCTTGGATCCATGACAACCATGTAGATACTATTCACTCACTTCAATGATCTACACCAACATGGTAAGCCATATTCCAAAAATCAGGTCTCGGGTCATGTGCATTTGTGTTGTGCACTAAGTTGGAGTTACTGGGTGTGTAAGGCTTCATGTTTCTGTCTCAAAAAGAGTAATATAAAAAGTATTAAAGGACATAAGTGAGCAGGATGTGGCAACATTCCTTGACTTACAAACACTGTTTTACACACCAGACAAGTATTAAGTTTCCCAGAATATCTCAGAAGGGATGTTGCTAAGCAAAGATGATGGTAAAAAGAGTATTTAATTAAGATGCCTGAGTGTAATTTGCAGGACTAAAAGCCGTGTTCCAAACTATTACCAAGCAGAATAGGAAAAAGTTCCAAATACAATGAAAAGGGGATATTTTTAGCTCCAGTTTAAGTACAAATATAGAATGGTTTGTGCCTGATCCTGTCTGACACAGAGAAAATGAACTATTGGTTGAATTGAAAGCCAGCTTCTGCACGTATTCTTCTGTTAAATATCCAACATTTGACACTGAGTTTTCAGCACTCATTTCAACATTATAGGCAAACAGTTTCACTAATTCATTGCTTTTCCTTAAAGGAAAAAAACCACACTACTTTTGGGTCAAAAGCTAGTCACACACCTCAGATAGAAGTTCACAGCAAAATCAGTTATCACTTGACACGATATAATGGGTAAGCTTACAACTCACCAACAGCTATGATTCCCATCATCTCCCCTTTTGGGCATTTTCATTTTGAATTTCCAGGGAATTATAGAAACAGATTTCCTACAAGATTTAAAATAAACAAACAAAACCAAATTATAAATTAAAAGGAAACCCTATAGCTAACTTACGACTTCAAAATTTGTTAAAGAGACAAAAGCAATTCACATTAGATAAGAATGCACTGTAAGGTTTAGTTAAGCAGGCTACATTTTTTTGCAGTTAAAAACTGCATCCTTTCAACAGGTGGCAAGAGGCCATGGATTTTATTTTTCATTTTGCTTTCACTGTATGCATAAATATTTAGGCCATGGCTTACACAAAACAAATAAGGACATCTAGACAGAATTATACTGTAAGATGGGTGCCCCATCGCTGGAAGTGTTCAAGGCCAGGCTGGATGGGGCTTTGAGCAAACTGGTCTAGTGGAGGGTGTCCCTGGGAGGATGGGAACTAAATGGTCTTTAAGGTCCCTTCCAACACAAACCATTGGTTAAAAAAATAAAAAATTAAAAAAAAGATTAGAGTAATCAGAGATTGCAACAAAAATTAAATGGAAGAATCTATTTGGTAATTAATAATGATAGTTATATCAAGTAAGAATAGAATTAAGGTAAAAAGAGATACAAGACAACCCCAGCAAAAGGTTGCATAAAAATAGGAACACAGAATGACTCATTCTTCATAAGCTTTATTATTTACTGCACCTGAAGTACTGACAGCACCTTTAACAGATGCACAGAAACATTCTCAATCTTTTGCAACACTACAGTAAGATTGAATAGGGTTATAAATCTCCAAAGTGCTGCACAAACGTTAAGCTCAGAGAAGGATATGAAATGGTAGTGTACAAGACAAGTTAAGTGACTTGCTGTAGGGCAACAGAGCAATGCAATGAATCAAGGGTTCCCATGCTCTCCTTAGCAATGAGTTACATCAGATATCTGGGCCACCTCAACTGCGTTTAGTTTTCAGTCATATTTCAGGCTTTTAATAGAAAAGCTTCTACATATCACCTATGGGTCAGACACTATGCATTGTTGCCACCTTGACTTTGTAGGCCAACAGCAACCATGAAACTACCTATACAGTCAAGTGTACTTCAAACCTGAAAGCTAGCAGTGAAATTTTATGAGAACTTTTCAGAGTTTACTCATAAATTCTGAACAGTATAATTGCAAGGAATACGTATGCGACGACAGTGTAGCAAAACCAGCAGTAACAGCAATGACCATGAAATTGCCTTATACTGCACCCCCCCTCACACACACACACCCAGCCCCATCACCTATGGATGCTGAATTCAAGAGTGAACTGCCTTGTCTTAGATCCCGAAAGAATTCTGCTGAAAGGGATCTGAAGCCCAGCAAAAGCCTCACTTCCTTACAAGAAAAACCTTGCAGGTTTCAAGAATGGTGCAAGCACAACTCTGGATTTGTAGCTTGTAATGTAAGCTGCACTGAGATGTTTCAAGTTATTGTCACTCAGAGAAATGCCAGGAATGAAAGCAAAGCACACAGCCCAAATTCTAAAGTCCCCAGCAAATGACATTTCACAGAAATGAGCTTGACTTGGTGATTAATATTACAGGTTTGTGCGTACACACAGATCCACATGGGCATACACCCACATTCCACTCACTACAAGAAATACACAAAAATATTTTTTTAAGGAGAAAAAGCTTCTGCACTGTTTCATTCTAATTCTTTCATCTCATTATCTGTGTCTCTGTAAATTCTTAATAAAAAACATTTTGCTGAATATTCCATTTAGCCTGAAGCACACATATCTGAAACAACAATAGCTTTACCAATACCTAGAATATTACTGCAATGCCAGAGGCATTTCTTAAGTTTCAAAGTTTGTGAAAATCTGAAGGAGAAAGTTCTGACAAGCATACAGTAAAGGTAAAGTTTTAGCTGATACTATAAATACCCTGGTTCCCAGCAAAGAAAACAAGAAATCCTATAATACTGCATATTTGAAAATTTTCTAATTTTATTTGTTGTTGGTTAAAGTATAAACACTTCACATGAGCCGTAATCCACTGTAGCAGGCAAGCTCATGCTCACTTTAAGCAGGTTAGCATTCCAGTTCAGCTCAAGGGGATGAGCATACTACTAAAGTGATTTGTTTGATTGTTGTCTAAATTAAAAATTCACAATGGCACAAAGAGGAGGTTGTTATATATACACATTGTTTGCAGTAGACAGCCTACACCTCAGAGTATCCTTCATACTTGTGTGGGCCCATGAAGACACCACTTGCAAAGTGCTGTTTCTACTATTGCAGGATCAAGACATTTAAGCCAAAACTTTCAAGCAGTCGATGGAGTACAATCTGAAAGGTAGGATTGAATTTTTTATTCTCCTTGCATAGGTTTAAAATGTACTGGCTATTCACTATTGTAACTTCAGCACTCTACAGCAGACAATGTCCCTGGATTATTTTTCTCTCTGCAGTACTTCACAATATTTTCTAATGATGATGCTTTGCTGCTACAAGCACTGGTGACAGAACAGAGTCTGAACTGTGTTTCTTTCCAGCCCCTAATATTTCCAATGTAACAAATAAAAGCTTGCCAGTTTCCACTTTGAAGTTTAGAAATAGATACTGAAAAGAAGAAATACAGGAATACGAAGTTGGCTTAGTCTGACAGTTACCACAGGTGAAAAACAGCAAGAGACAATGCAGGCAAATGGTACAAGAAGAACCAGCTAAGGCAAGGGGGGAAAGAAAAGGGGAGATTTGGGGAAGGAGAACAAATTTGAAAACATAAGGATTGATTTGGCTGGAGATGGAGAGCATGCTGACTTCTAACAGTTCCCCTACTAAGAGCTGCAGGTTATTCTATCAAATGGTCAAATGCAATATCCTGACAATTTTAAAGCTCCTTGATCCATTTGTTTGGTTTGGGTTTTTTTTGTTTTTTGGGGGGTTTTTTTTGGTTTTTTGACAGAAGAGAATCATTGACTCATACTAACTGCTCATGGCTTTATCCAATTTTCTTTGTATTAAGAGAGGCTGATGTTCTGAGCAGTACACCACCACCACAATACCTGCCACTAGCAATATTTCAGATGATGCAAACAAATCAGAAGCATTTGAAATATTCAGGGCAAGATGATTTTGGGGGACATGAAGCTACAATTGAATACCACAGCTGAGATCACATATCCTACCTGGCCTCAATTCTGCCTAAAGGCGTATAGTCAAAAAAACTCCAATACCTATTTGAAGCAATCTCCATAGACATCCAAGCCCACTTTCACAATATTGCTCCCTTAAGTAAAAATGTATGGTGTACTTAAAGGATAAAGGCCTGCTAAACTCCAGCAGTGTCTCTTCATGCCCACTTGCAAAAGCTCAACAGGGGAAAACAAAAAAGAAATGAAGAAGCACTGAGCCTATCCACAAAACTGATGTGGTACGAACAAGAAAGTTTTCCATAAGCCAGAGTGTCAAAATGATGGAGTTAACTCACACATTTAATGCACTTACACTTAATTGTTGTTTTCATAGGTTTTATTATTTTCTTATTTTAAATTACAAGAACTTTATGACATCTAAAACATATGAGGTGTCCACCTTCTTTCCTGTCTTCCTCTGTTCACAAAGTGTTTCCCAAATCACCTAAAGATTCAAAGTCTTTCAACAGCATTTTTTTAAAGGTTCCAGTATCTATAGCCCCCCAAAGGCCAATAAATTGTTTCTGGATTTTAGCTGCTGCAGAAGACTCAGGCAAATGCAAGAGGCAACAGCTTCCAGCAGATGAATGATCAAGGAAGAGCTTGATTTCATAGCAATGCACAGTGTGCTGCTGTGCTGCGAACTAGTGGCAGCTATGTGAGTGTCCATGGCATAATCACGTAACACAGCTGGGAACCAGTTTGGCTTGCCAAGTTTTTCTCACAGACTAAATCCTGTGGTAGTAGGCTATGGCCTTCATGCTCGCTGTCTGATATTTTCCATTTTCTTAATGTCCCAAGTAGAATTTCTCATTGATATCAGCATCCATAAAACCGATACTATAAAAATCATTCCAAGAGGCTACAAAAATAGCCTTATATATATTCATATTATATACATGTAAGTATATATTCAGTTGAGAAACAATACACCTCTAGAAAATACTTCTATATTTAGCAGGCTCACAGTCTTCAGCTGATTCTGCAAATGGAAGTCTAAGGAAAAGTGATTTCTGAGCCAGAAGACAGAAAAGAAGCAGCTCCTCAGCCAGTTGTGCTGACATATAAATTTGAAGTCAAAGGATTTGCTTGCTTTCCTGTCAGTGCTGCAAGGAAAATCGAACTCTGCAGTGTCTGATTTGTTCGGCCCCAGAGTAATAAATAGTCTGAAAGGCAGATTTTGTCCTTATTTGCATTCTCCTGGTCCCCTCCCCTGAGGGTGCGGGAAACTAAGGCAACACCTTGGCCAGGAGAGAATCTGCTTTGTATTCACTTTGCCGTGTGGATCCTGCATTGCTACGGGATCTCAGGGACCACCACACCAGTTCAAACCAGTGACCTAGTGAGCAGTGATACCCTGATTTCAGTTCAGTACCTGAGTTTAGTGCTACTTCATGTTTAAGTCACACATAGGTATTGAGATCCCCCAGCTATGCCTCATCAGGTACTCTAATTCATCAGTTTGCTCAGCAGCATCTCACACACAGCCAAAAAGGGGCATAGCCAAAAGTAAATCTGTCAAGGGCTGGATGCAACTGCAGACCCTGACATGTTGTTTTCTTCAAATGTACCCTTCTGCCCTCAACATCTGCCCTTCTTCAAATTCAGCTAAAATTTCAATCCGATCTTTCACCAGGGACAGCAACATCTTTCAACTATTGCTATCTTTAACAGATGTCTTTGACCTCTCAGCAACTGTTGAATTTTCTCATCCTCAAAATTTACCGAAGTCTTTAATATATCGATGAATGAAGCTGTATGCTTCTATCCTTTCTCTCTACTCTGAGATCTAAATTTATTGAGTCCTGTAAAGTTAAGTCCTTCTTTGTTACCTCATCTTTCATACAAAGGTTGAAATCTCACTTCTTCAGCTAGCCCTATAGACAGAACTAGAAGCACATGTAAGAAAGCCATCACAAGACCTTTAGTTCTTCTCATTTCCTTAGTATTTTAAAGATGAGTTTGAGACATCTACTGGGGAAAAAAAAATATCACCAGATTTTTGAATTGTACGTAGTTTTTATGCCAGGAGAAACAGTTCAACCACTAGGAAAAAAAAGAAAGTGTAAAGAACAATAATAATCATATAAACCCCTCAGCATTTCCAGTGAAAAAGACAACTACTCAGAAATTAGTCAATGGAGGGACTCATCAAGATTTTTTTTTATTTTTTTTTTTTAAAGCAAACAGAGATATCCTCATTGATTTCAATGCATGATTGTTTCTGAAAAAGGCACACAGAATACGGATGCACCCAGTGTAAAAGGCTCATGGTCTTCATGATGCTCAGACCAGGCCACTGAACAGGGTTGAAATTACAGAATATCACTGAAGCAGGATAGAGCAGTTCAAACTTAGGTTTGATCCTCTAGCTAATATGACAAGGAGAAATACCTAGGACAGGCATTAGGTAACACCTTGAAGTACAGATATTTCTAGCAAAAACCAGGAAGCAGCCTCTGGTGAATGTACAGAATAGGAACTATATGAGAAGACAGGGAACAGAGGGGTGTTTTGGAGCATTCAAATATTTCAGAAGTTATTAGGGGCAAATAACAGCTTTTAACAGCTACAATAAATTGATGTGAACACGGAACAGGATTTCCAAATTACAGCTTTTTAGTTTTACTGCAACACCTTTAAAAGCTACCTCATATTCTAAAATAAACATTAAAAAATGGAACTTGGACATTTATGGCATATGCCAATCGCCATGCACTTTTCTTTCAGCAGCCTCATGCAATCATGTCAAATAAGTTCTCTGTATGACGTCTTCCTACTATTTCCCTGAGAATTCCTTGAGGTATAAGAGCAATGACCCTTTGAAATCCATAACCAGGACTTCAGTAATTGTGTTTCCAAAGCTGGGGAGCACATATTGAGACAATTTTACCAACAAGAAGAGAAAACTGCTCAGACTACCATGGACCTATTCCCTGTTTAAGACCTTTTTATTTATCTATACATATATATGTATGACACCTAAGGAGATATATGTGTATGCAGAAATACAACCTTACAACCTAACCTGTCAAGTCATTTCTTTATCACGAAGATCATGGCATAAAAATAACAAGCCACTTCCTCTAGCTGAATTTGAGCTGGCCTGCAAGACTGGACAAATGAGGCAAATGAGTCACGTTTTTCTCTTGAAAAGATTCACTGCATCGTATACATGACGCACATAAAGTCTCCACTGTCCTCAGGGAGGAAAGTCACAACTCAGCTGCCAATGCTCAGTTTCAACCCGTACCACTGCTCTGCCAGTAGGACCCAGATTCTCTGCGGTGTAATGCCTAGCTAGCAGAAAAAGAAGTTATCCATATGGACAGCCGGTCCTCAGCCCCTATTCAAGCTTCCATTTCACTAAGCCCAGGCCAAGCTATTGTATAGCTCATGGACATATATCATCCAGTCAGGATAGAGCCTTTGAAGTAGAGTCAGGAAAACAGGGCATTTTAATGGATTTCTTGTTCCATCTCCACTGTTGTGTTCACCCTAATACTTTTAGCATTAGTGAATTTTAAGTGCCCAAGCCCAAAACTGAAATCCATAGCACTCTGGAAGCCCACAGGCACTGCATTTCCACTCAGGTGTCTAGCTGACTAAAGCTGTTTTGATGGACATACCAGAGCTCCTACCACCTTGACAGGTCTCAGCAAAATACTTTCTGCCAAGGTAATCTGGGAATTGTAAATTGTAGTAGGAATGAGGAAAGGCTGTCCAGCCTAATACATGATAGAACAGGGAGTCCAAGTGCAAGGATTTATAAGCAAATATCCACATGCATCTAAGCCAGGAGGGACAAGGCACTTCAGCTGGATACTCAGCCAGCTCTGCTGAGAGCTTATGAACCCCTTGCTCTAGGGTGTGACTACACCCGATTTCCCATGGCCTGATACCACAGGGTGTTGCCAAGGCTCCAAAACCTGGGAGGTGTATTAAGGCCACATCTCACACAGACTTAGAGCACAACGTTCAACCTAAAACACAGCAGCCACAGCAGCTCCCTATCAAAACCACAGAGGAGGCAGTCATTATTTTATATATTGTTCAAAGGGTTAGAGAATTCCTTCATAAATCAGGAGCCCTGGTTCACTTTGACCCTCAGCCTCAAAGCCATGTGTCTCAGCTGTCAAAGTCACATCCCTGATGGCATGCTGTGAAGAAGGCTGCTGAAGCCTGCTGCTGGGTCAGGAATTGTTCCAGGCAAAACGTAAGCAAAGGATCCTGTGAATTGTAGCCCCATGGCAGCACTATCTCAGCCTCTGATTCTAGAGGTCTTTCTATTTAAGCATTTTAAAAAGAGATTGGATACAACCAAGGGTTTTCTGACCAAGGGTTAGAAACCAAAAATCCATTCTCCAAAGCACAAAGTCATACAAGGTTGCAAAGAGATTCTTTAACCTCCCGAGAGAGATGAGATTTCAGATACAGTCCCTCCTTGTTACATAAAAATTGGCTACAGCTATTTTGAGGCTCCAGCTGTGTTCCCAAACCCAGATCCCCACTTGGGCCTAGCCTAACACAATTACTGAATCAAATATAGCGTCTCTGCTGATTGCTTCTTTCACACGTACATGACCATCTGCTTATCATACCCATTTTTTGCCTTGTCACACATTTAGACCACGCATCCCTTCGGAAGGGGCGCATTTCTATGTTTCCCTCTGCACAATATGGACCTAAACGTGATTCAGGGGTTTAGGTCTCACTAGAGTATAGGATTTTATAGGATTAACAATTTTAAAAGACAGAAAACATAAACTTCAGTAACTTAAACACCAGACAGTGAGGTAAGTTTGGGAAGACCAGATGAAGGGAATAAGCTTGGCAGAAGCGGAAATTAGTGCTTTTATGCTGCAAGCTATATTTGTTTTTTCTTTGTGCAAACTGGGTAATAATTGTGAGAGTTTTACCCTTTGCCCCACTCTTCCTTTTAATCATAAAAAAACAAACAAGCATTTTGAATGGTAAACAATGGGGGTAAGGAAATGTTCCGTGACCTGGTGCTGTGAGTGATGAGGAATGGGTCAGAGAGAATGCATTTCCTCTTAAATCTCTTATAAATATTTAAAATCAATTGCAAAGAGCATAACAGGAAAAAAGGAAATGTTCAGATCACCTCTGAGTTGTAGCCCACATGCCCTCCAGGGCACTCCTTCTGCACTAATAAGAGCCTTACAAAAAGCACCACCTTCCCTGGGAGCTGGCCTTACTTTCTCAGAAGCATTTACACAAAAGCCTACAGCTACCAGGGAGATTAGTCAGTGACTGAAATAGTACAAGAACAACTGAAATAAAAAACATTGGCACAGTGGAAATAGGAATCTATGATGAGAATAAAACATGGGACTTCACATACTGACTAGTCCTGTCAGGAAGCCACTAGGGGTAAGTGGAAGATCTGGTTGACCTTATTGGTTTGGAAAGAAGGACATTTTGAGGAGGAGCTAGCAGGACTTAACATAGTTATACATATTATTACATTTTTTTGGAAGATCAGCTTAGGCAATAAACTACAGTTACAACTCAAAACAAAACACCCTTTGTAAAACTGATAGCATCTACTTTTCATTACCTTCCCCTTCTGTGAGCACACCTGCAAACAACAAGTGCAGGTGTGCTCAAGCTAAACTGGCAACACTCAAGCTTCCCTGCCTTGAGTCCTGCCCACTGCTGCATCTTGGTTTGGTGCAAAATAGCTGCATGAAAAAGCAAGAAGGGGCAGGGGCAAAGCAGAAATACCATCAGGATCTGATAAAAACATAGCTAGATGCCTGGGGACGTGAGGAGAGAGCAGCTGTAAAGAAGGGGAGCAGTTTCTGATGTTGTATTTGCATCAATTCAGATGCTCCCCATTCCAGGTAAGGTATTTACACTGGTACATAACAACTGGCAGGTATTGCCATTACCAACTATACTGGTATAGTTTCTTGGTATTACAACTAAACATACATAAGACAATTAGCAAGTATTTTTCTAATATCAGCAGAATCGGGCTAGATCTGACCTTTTCTCAGCTCTTTGATTGAGAATATGAAAGTAAGTGGCTATTTCCATTACTCTGAGCATCCCTGCCAGAGTCACTTCTCATCAGATTGTAGCCAGACATCATGCTGGCAGGATGCTCTTCCCCAGCATTGAGAAATGCCACAGCATGCAACCACAATTAAAGGGCATAATTGACTCCTGCACAGTGGACACACCTCTCAGCTAGGAGACTGCATTCTCCCTTGGATGCTGTTATGAATAATCCAAAGATAAAATACTCAGTTTGTACTGTTTCATGTACAAGGTAATTAGCGTTGACTGCTAATGTTGTGATCCCAGGACAAAGAGCACAGTAAGTGCAAATTTTTGTCAATTATTATTATTGCAAATTTCCTGGATAAACACTTAATACATGCATAAATTTTCAGATGATGACACGCAGATAGAGGTTAAAATTATAACATTACTCCCACTGGTTATTTGGTGAGTAGGCCATAGTTTGGTGATTAGCTAATGCTGTATTGATGGTTCATTGGGCAAGCATAGTGTTTGTTATTTGGGTGTTTGATATGAAATCAATTTGCAATCTCCTGAAAAGTGTTGGATTCAGCTAATTAGAAACAATTCTGTCTGCGTCACTGGTTTGCTTTTCCCCTTGCTATGACTGCTCGCGTACCTTTATTCCTTTAATCCTTTAAGGATGCTGTTATCCTGTCATGTATTACCTTGCTGAAGCAAAAAAAGCATTGTGATATCAGAGCTACGTCCTCAGTAACAAAAGAACTACTCTGGCAGAATACAAAGCATCAAAGTTTATGATACCATACCTAAGCAAGTTCTATAAATTCCCAGATAACAAACAACACATGCTTGTGAGGCATGAGAATCTCCAGGTTTTGATACCTGCCCTGGTTAAAGCCACTTTTCTCCCTTGAAAAAACTATAAAAAATGTAAATCAGTTTCATGGCTTCATTGGGAAGAAGCATAAGTTGTACTCCTAAGTCCCTACACACAAAATCAACCCTAAACTTCATGCCTTGAATAGCATTTGATGAATATCAAATTCTTCCCTTGCTGAAACAAATAGCCATTGTCTGTAGGTAGAGGCAGTGTGTAATATCACCCAGAAGTGTGACACTTCAGTCACAGAAGCATATAGAGAATCAGGCCATTGCCTCAAACAACATACAATCTAAGGGCTCAATTCAGCCTGGCCAGGGAGAAAAAGGGGAAGAACCATCTTCAAAAGAATATATACTCTTCTCAACAGCTGAAGGTAGCATAAGCATTATTTGCAGTCACGTAATGCTGTCATTTATCTGTGAAAAACAGGGGATCCTATTTGAAAAGGAACAAGCAGAGAGGGGCAATGGGAGTCAAACAACTAAAGCTGACTGCCATAAGTCACCACTGTAGTTACACTGTGGCTGAAGGAGTTTTATACGAGTCTTTGATGGGTCCCTCCACGTCAACTTCTCTTACCTTCACAGTTACCTGTACTAGAGATGCATGCTAACCATTCAGTGTGCAAATAAGGCCCCAGTGGAGAATAAGAGTGGCTGGTAATCCTGTGCAGCTCCCCAGCTTTGTTTGTAAAGTAAATGAAAAGAGCACATTTAAGGGGGAGGAGTAATGAGGGGAAGGACAGGCAACAATAACCTTGGCAATAACCTTGTGCTGGCAGGATAGCATAAGGCTCTCTCTGGCAGACACTCCAACACTCCTTATTCCCAAATAAAGAGTTTGCCTGCCTCCCTCAAAAGAGGAGGGTAAACCAAGCTACACCAAGAAAAACACTTGCACAGTTCCCTTTTCCTGCAGAGCTATGCAGGCAGCAGGGACTGCAGGGTGACTCAGAGTCGATTCGCAGGTCATGCTCCATCAGCGGGATGGCACATGGCTGGACTGCATGATGGCTGAAGCATGCAAATGACACTTCAGTACTGCACTGCAAGTGTAGACAAAGAGTGAAGTCAATTCAGCTACACAAAAACAGACAAAAAGAACCCATGAGGGTAGGACCCACTACCTGTAAGGGAGCATCTCATGGTATTTCTTCATGTTAGTTCACTTATTTTAGATTATATATGACAATTCAGTTGTTCCCTGAAGCACTTATAAAACAAATTTCCAGACTAAGAATCAGTCCGAAAAAAGGAATGTTGACAGATTTCAGTCCAGCTTTAAGTATCAGTCTTAATGCAGAGTTAAGCACAGACTAGTTATCAAATTGTCACCTCCATAACTATGCTAAGAGGAGAGTTGCCAAAGGCTCTAGACACTTGTTGAAAAAGATCAGGCATTCTACATAGTTATTTTTCACAATTTTTTTTGGCTGTCCCCTACATGCCAAGTATGGCTATTCCAGCCAAACCAGGCTGTAACTTTCAGGTACAAGAGTAGAGCTGGTCTGGAGTTTTGTGGGAAAGTAATTGGTTTTCAGAAGACATTTATCACCTCTGAAGGTTTCATCAGTGGCATTAGTCTCCACAGAGCATTAGCAGGAAAGGATTCTGGGCCCAGAACTGGTGGTTTCTTTCCCCCCACCCCCCCACCCCCCCCTTTGGAGAGAGATTCTGGCCTCAGAATTTCCCTAAGTTCAGGGGGAAAAAGCCACAGGATTTGAAAAGTTCTCTGTATTTTAAGCAAAGTGAGACAGTTCTTACAGGTTATATTCACCCAAAAGTAGTGATCAGCCTGCACAGTGCATGGCTAATTAAGTTATGTCCCTGCTTTTTCTTCCTTTACAAACTTTTGCCCATTATCCTCTCTCCCTCTACCACAGGCTGGTGTTTTTTAATACAGTATGTTTACTAGTTTACTAAGTTTCTAAATATAGTTCTTTTCAGCTCTACCATCTGTCCCACAGTCTTTATGAGGAATGCAAAGCACAGCAGGAAAGATGGTGAAGACACTGGCAGAGTCTAGTCTGAAAGGTGCCTCTACTGGAAAAAGTAAGCAGAAAGGGGTGCCCCAGGCCCCTGGGAGATGCATCATTCAGGCTCAGCAGCCCAGATAATACACGTGCAGGAAAAAACCTCCTTACTTTGTAATGTAGAGTGGGAATGGATGGAGGAGAGAGAAAAGCCAAAGAAACAGCAAAAGCTCTTAAAGAACTAGGGTGTGGGGGAAGAAAAACACAAACAAACAAAAAAACCCAACTGGCTTATAAAAAGAATGATTGAGGTCAAAAGTCACCAAGCCAGAGTCTATCAGTTTGAGACCTACTGGAAAAGCTATTTTAATATGCTCTCCCCTCACCTTTCTGCCTCTGCTCCTGGAGGGGTTTAAAAAAAAAAAAAAAATCAAGACAGAAGAAAAAACATACCATGAACAAAAATAAGATTGGCCTTTTTCTGTTTCTATGTAAACTTCCAAGAATATAGAGAAAGGTTGTCAAACCATTTTTATTTCTCAAAAATGTTTGCCCTTCCCTTTTCATGACATTATCTTTCATTCGCCTTTTGTTTATTCATAACACATCTACAGTTTAAATAGACAATAGAAGCTATGTTATTACATAATTTAAAATCAGATACGTTGTGTTTCTTAAATCTGATAAGCAAAGCAGACTTCGCTTAAAGCACATTCTGGCTTGTAATGCAAGGTTATGTTTTTGGAGTCACGCACTATTCTTGTTATCCTCAGCAAGGCCTCACACTTTAAAAAAAGTCCCATTTCATTCTCTTAGCAGGTGCCACCACAGAAATATTCAGCATTTTTCAGCATTTGCTTTACTGATGAGATTGGTGTTCTGCTCTCCTCAAATTAAGTCTAATTACTACCTTCTTTATAACCATAGTAGGATTTTTTTCCAACTGGTTTTAAAATAGTTGCTCTTCTGTAACATTTTCTTTTAAAGGAAGACAGTCACTCTTGCATGACATCAGGTCTTCCTGGTCTCTCTGTGAACAGTCATTTAACACATTGTAAGGACATTCTATCTAGACTATCTTTTGCATGGCCTGCTAAATGGCTGCTGGGGTGACTGGGGGAAACACACAGAGTTGGGCCTCTTCCATCTCTCTCACTGAAAAGTATCATAACTAACTGAAGCAAGCACTGACACTGAATATGCAAACCACAAGGCTATCCTACTCTCTCATGCTGCAAGAATCTGATTATTTTGTATAAACTCCCACAAGCTCAACCTCAGAGATACACTTTAGAAGATTCATATAATGGAATCATAGAATCATTTAGGNAGCGGCTACTCAAAGCTGGAAAGTGAAAGTTCAAAATTAAGCAGAGTAAAAAAAAAAATTAACTATAGACCTTTCTCACCTGAACAGCTTTATCTCCTTCCTGTAAATGCTCCAAGTTTTCCATTGCATGTCTAATTAAAAAAAAAAAAAAAAAATTCTGTAATTTACATTTTAGTAGACCTTTAATGCCAGATGATGTGTTACTGTTCAGGATTAAGTGACTGCATAATAACCAGTGACAGAAATTTAAAGGCCTTCAGGAATTTCCTGATTGAGAATGATGTCTAGGATTAATGGTAATTTGATTTGAATTCTCAGGATGTTAAGTGTTAAGGCCAAGCATTTTACTGCTGCTTTATACA
>VXBL01010368.1:2915922-2954210 GCA_013400195.1 Aramus guarauna
GGGGAAACTAGCCCTGAAAGTTTTCTGCAATGGAGCATTCCACATCACATCATGTTCATCTGAAATTATCTAATCAATTTAGCAGCACAGAATATCTAACAGAATAAATGTCTTAAAAGGACAAAAAAAAATTGAACATAAAAGGATGCAATGTTTCTAAACTCAGTATCAAATAACATACTATTATCCATTGCTTGAGCTCTCTAACCCTTTTTTGTTGCAAGACTGTAGCACGTGCTGGATTCAAGCTGCTCCAGGCAGGAACCTATTAAAACTACTTCTCCATTGATGGAACTACAAACATCACACAACACACATCTTTAGAGCAAGGTAGCTAAAACAAGATAAGTAGTATTAAAACATGCCTTTTCATGCTATAAAAGCAATTTGTTCCCCAGACTTAGTTTCCAACCTGACTTAAAAGATTACTATAAATATGAAAGAAAAGGAGGAAAGAAACCATAACAACAGTGTTTAGACAGTGACATTGTAAAACCATATTCCTTTTTCAGGGATGTGAAATAATTTATAAGATAATACAACATGAAGTATTTTCCATATGTAACAGTTTATTCATGCCAGAGGACAGATCAAGTTGTAACTAATCAGTGGAAAAGCTTAATGCAGTAGTGGCAGAGATAATTCAAACAGTAACTGTAATTAAAAAAATCAACCAGGAAAGTGCTTCCTTGAAAACAATAACAGTAATTTCCATTTATAATTGCCTTCTATTCACGATCACAAGCATCTTTACAACAGAATAAAGGACAGCAATTAGCACTTCCCAATGGTTAAAATCTATGAACAAAATTTTGTGATTTAAAAATCACAAAAACTTATAAATAAAAGCACTGAGCAGGAAATTTGTCAGATAAAAGTTTGAACAGAAGCAGCCTGACCTGAAGTGGCCACACCCAGCTAGAAGGAGTATCTGTTCTCAGAACTGGTCTGCATACAAACCAGGACTGGTTTCACCAAATCTGTCAACTTTAAAGCCGAGCCAAAGGCTGTGTGGGCATTTCAGTGGGCTCACACGGCAACTGACAGCAATTGAAGTTATCATAACTTAACAGAGCTGAAATAATATTTGCATACTCTTAGCCTATGGCAAGCATGAAAGATGGTAGAGTCTGTATAGAAAGACGCTTAACAAAAGCCAAGTTACATTGCCTTTCCCATGAACAGAGATCACACGCTGACTTATCTAACACATGGTAACCTGCCAGCCACTGAGACCTGAAGGTTGAGTCTATCAACAGCTGGTCAACTCTATGCAGTTTTTGTTCTCTCAGTTTAGAAGCAGGTTTAAGCTAAAATTAAAGATGTCAGTCAAACAAAAAAGTCAACATAGGGCTTAGCTCAATTAAATCAGCTTCAAATCAGTCTTAACCTAAAGAACAGGTATAGCTAATTCAGCTTTTAACATGATCAAAGCAAATTGTATTAAGAATTCCTCTTTGGCTGGAAAAGATGGCTATGCCAGCCAGCTCAAATAAGCATCATATCTCATCAAACCTGTCCAAATGCCTTTGTACTGTAGAGCAACTGCACACAAGGGGGGTTCGTATACATGACCACCTTACCAGTTATTGCATCCTCTTCAGATGAAAAACCCTGTATCAGAATTCTGGCTATGACATTGAGGGGTGGGGGACAACGACACACAGCACAAGATCAGCAGAAGTGTGAAAGGGAGAATGCATTTAAGGAAGAAAGAGAAGCAGCACCAAGACAAACGAAGCAAAGCAGCTGGCTTACAAGCCATCCCAACAGACACCAAGCTACAACAAGCTGGCTACTCCTGATAGAAGTGTCTGCTCCAAAACAGTTCACATGCAGACAAAGACAAAAAGCATAGGTAGGAGCAGCTACACCCGAGAGAAAATCAGCTCCTGAATGGTTGTAGGCCCTCAGAGGCTCCAGGAATGAGGGGTTTGACCTCAGGCCTTTTGTTCAGTGCTAACACCAGAGCAAGTCAGATTTTAGAGGAAAAAGTGAGACAATAAGCCTTTACAACAGATAGTTTTGATTATAATTTCTGCTAGCATAATCACTGGTGTGTAGTTCAGGCCATGCTTTGTAAGAATAAATCAATACTACTTTCCATTGGTGTTTTGTGAATAAATCACTCTAGAAAATACCCTGACCTTGCAGCATCAATTTCTATTTTATGGGAAGTGAGCTGCTGTCCTTAAGCAATAGTAAAAGTATGCAAGGTTGTAGAACATCTCAAAAGAAAAAGAAAGAGGCTGAACAATGATGGACAAAACTTATTAGCAGCCTGTCCTGACTTGGATTTACTTGAAATAAGATAGCCCCAACCCATGAAGAATAATGTGTTTTTTTTCTAGGATTTTGGGATGTTCACATCTGTGTCTTCACTTTAGGTTCAGAACATAAAAGTTCTCAAGGGTTCAAATTAGCAAACTATTTTTTCCCATAATAAAACACTTTGGCATATGAACCATGTAACAGATAGCATCTCACTGGTTCAGGCAACAACACACATACACAGAAAGCTTGCAATATACAGAGATGTAGCAAAATGCAAACACTCTGCTAGCTATAGTTAAACACTGAACAATTTACACCATAGTAAAAAGCAGGTGCAACACACTGCATATAATAAAGTACCAATCCCAGCAATGTATCTAATTAAGAGATAGTTCCACAAAAATGTCACCTCAGTGCTCAGTAGCTGTCACAGAGCCAACTGAGTGGGGACAGGACTATTAGGAAAGAATAAATCTGTGGTTCCCCACACCTTGAGAACTCTGCATTTGTGGTTCCCACACCTCATCTAAAAAGGATGTTGAAATGCAAAAGGCCCAGAGAACCATCACAAGGACAATTTATAGGCATGAAACAACAACGTTCAAGTCAAACAAAAACAGGTACTTCTTCACACAGGCAATGCTCGGCTGTGAAACTCCTGAGTAAAGGATGCTGTAGATGCTAACAGTTTACTGGAGTTCAGAAGACAACTAGACAAATTCATGGAAGAGAAGTCCATAAATAGTTGCCAAAAACAAAACAAAAAAATTAAAAAAATTTAAAAAACCCACCAATACTCTCTGATTTAGGCATCTCCAAATCCTAAAAACGCTCAGGAAAATAGTCTTGGAGAACACCACTGTTTAAGAACTGTTACATTTTTCCCTAGACTTTCCCCCAAATAAAGGCCACTGTCCATGCAAGATAACAACCCAGAAAGACCTTGAACTGTACTGCATCCATTCTTGTGTAGGCTTCTTTCTTTTTAATAAAACCCCTCTAAACATGAGTGTCATTTTCAATGCAATTGCCCATACATTAATTTCATAATGCTTCACTCACTTCCCCTCTCCCTTGCCTTCTCTCTCTCTCTTTTCAGATTAAAGAAAATCCAGATGGGGTGCAGGTGCTGCAAAATGATACAAAGGTACAACAGAACAAGAGTTGCTTAGACTGAATAAAATAAATGCATTAAAACACATGTCTGTGCTCTCCTACACCTGTTGCTTAAATTAAGCCTATTTACAAGGTTGGAGTTTTCCCCAAAGTTTACAGTATCTTTAAAGTCATGCCAGAGCACAGGCATACTGATTTCCTATGAATGTCCTTTTGATTTACTGTAATTGAAGTCCATTTCTATAATTCCTATCCCACAGAAAAATTGTGTGGCGTTGAAAACCTCATCTTTAGCAAAGCTTTTTCTCATTCAGGTAGCATGACCTTCCCTCAATTCTGTAGAACGAGGAGCAGAGACTTTGTCAGATGTTCCCTCTCTCCTAAGCAATGAAAGTGAACTGCAGATCCTTGCCTCCATCATAACTTTTAAATGTAGTTAGTTGTAGTAGTTAGAAGTGCCTCAGGAGAAGGAGAGTAGCTAGTTTTAGGACAACACTTCAGCCCACTTGACATTTACTCTTTCCCTTGGCCACATCTGTAGAACAGGTAAGGAAGTGGGAAAGAAAACTAATGCTAGGAGAGAAAGAGGTGAGATGAAGAGAGAGGGGCTCTGGAATAAGTAAGTCAAGGAAAAGTTAGTAGCAAGAGAAAAAAATTCAGAAAGGAAAAAGGAGTGGACAAAAGTAAAAAAAAAAAAAAAAAAAAGGACAAAAAGACTTGAAAGGAAGAACACCAGGGAAAAAAAGGGAGATATCTGAGCAGCTACATGAGGACATTAATTAACAATATATGTGATGTCTATTCATTGTATAATCAGCTCTCCCNCATGGTGTCCCCCCCCCCCCCCCCAAAAAAAAAAAAAAAAAAAAGCTGGAAACATTGAACAACCAGGTTCTCTGACATCCTCCTTATGCTCCTGGTGAAGCTCACTACAGGGGTTCGTTATGGTCAGTCCCAGGAGACAATAGCATAGTTCAGCATTTCCATTTGGTTAGCCCATTCTCAGGACCCCAGGTAAAGCTTAGAGACACCAGTTCCTCAAGATCTCCATCTTAAAAATTAAGCTTAATTCTTTTTCTAATTATATTGATTGACAGCATAATTAACATTTCCTCTATAAATTTTCCTTACTCCAGCTATATTTTTGATCCAGAAGAAGTACCATCGCCTGGATGCATTCATGAAGTAAACAGCTACAAACACAATGAGCAAGGCTATAAATCTAAATTCAAAGAGAACAGTGAAATTCAAGAACACAAAAATGAATTCCAGAAGGATGAGCTAAACAGAACAGAAAATAAACCCCAGGTAAATAGCACAAAAACCCCTCTCTGCAACCATGAAGGCAATGATTTTCGAGAGGATGGCCTCGTGAAGTTTGTTACAAAGCTCAATGTTGCAGTCAATGGTGGCAATTCCTGCCCTGGAGCGCACCGCATGCTCAATCCCAACACAAACCCAGTGAAAGAAGCCAGTGAACAGGGACCCTCCAGCCAGTCAGCAGAGTCTCCTTCAGCCAGCAACAGAGACTTACACACAAAATTAAATAGGTCTGGCCAAGAACTTGACCTAGAGGCAGGCAGTCAGAGGAAGGCAGCCTGCAATGAGCCAAACAGTATTCAAGATGGGAACTCCCGGTCTGCAGACAGCATCTTTCTCAAAGGAAGTGCAATACTGGAGACACAAAACAATGCCATACAACTGCCAGATAGTGATTATCCCCAAAATGGTAATCAAACCAGGAACTATGTTGAAAAAGATAGTTTTTCAGTCAACTGTGCACATTCAGATCAAAACACTGTGCTTTCAGCAGTACAGGACCAGGACTTTTGTGTAACCCCATCTTTGCCTACACAGGAGAGCAGTATTGAACCTTTTAAAACTGACTCTGCAAATCTGAGTGAGGGCATTCCTGGCAGTATCACTGCCGTGGCTGTAGCACAGGCACCCACACACCCCAACCACAAAGACATCAATGGAGAAATTGAGGACGAAGATGCAGAAGTAGCAGCAGCTCTGGCTGCACTAGAAGCTGCAACTGCAGGAGAAGACCTGGAAGATGATGATGAGTACTAGATGAAGGTTTCTTTCTCATACACTGGGTAAGATCCAGATTTTATTTCTGGATCTGTATGAACACATGTACAGCACATGTGGACAGCTGTTATGAACAGCGTATGTAAGTAAAAGGAGTTGGGACTAAACCTACATCCCTTTAGCTGTTTTATACAGCCTTTTAATTTCTACTGCCCAAGGTACAGAAGTGCTCCCTTAGCTAATTGGTAATACTAACACTCTTCTCTACAGGACCAACCAGGAGGGCAAAGCATCATTTCTTCCATGCAGGATATTGTGCTGTATACCCACCTCATCTGGACTCATGCAAATGGTTCCTTCAGTTTTGACCCTCAAGAGGGTCTGCACACACTGCATGTTCCAGGTTCAGAAAACTTCCATTATTTAAAACAGAACTATAGAAGCTATGGAGCTAGAAACCACAGACTTTCATCATGTTAGCATAAAAAATAAAACTGACCCAAAGTTCTATGATCTAATGAAGTAGATTCTTCACTGCAGTTGCAGTTCCATTCCAGTTTAAGCCTAAATCTGTGCTCACGCAGCTTGCGTTAGGATGATAACTTCACCTCTTCCCTTACGCCTCCCCTGGACTTCGTTTAATACCCTAAGCAACCTGTTTGAGTTCATTAAAACAGCAGAATCCTAGCCAAATCCAAGAGAGTGGGTAGCTTTCTGTTGGTTTAGTGAGCTGAAGAGGTTCACGTAAGAATTGCACACACACTATCAGAGGTGCTGGAGA
This sequence comes from Aramus guarauna, assembly GCA_013400195.1. Lineage (NCBI taxonomy): Eukaryota > Metazoa > Chordata > Aves > Gruiformes > Aramidae > Aramus > Aramus guarauna. The sequence continues at coordinate 2,922,131 of VXBL01010368.1, forward strand.
GGGATCAGAACTCAGTCCTACCAGTTTGGATAGATTAAAACTGTTGTAAAACTACAACCTGAGGCTTCTCAACTCTGCTAAATTTTCCAGACATACATCACTTACCTTAACAATACAGTTTGCATCTCAAACTTCCCCAGCAAGATGGGTTTTGTTCATATACAAACAGCAAGAGCCAGTGTGGACCCATCCCTGGCTCTGCTGCAGTCCTTAAACTTACAGTAGGAAAGGGATTGATCTTACAAGTTGAATTAAGCATAAGATCTGAAAATATCAGGGCTGCATTCCTGGAGAGTTTACCCTTTCTCTCATCTTCAGTCTAGCATATCTAGCTTGCCTCCCTCCTTTCTTACAGGAAGCAAAGGAGAGAGAGACCAACCTGGTGCTGCCATTTCATCAAAAGTGGGATCTTAATGGTTGAAATAGAAAGTGCTTGACATTTTATACTAAAGTTTTATGGCTTCTGAGTCTGTTATAAACTCTTAATAAATTTTTCTAATCATATGGAAAATCATCTGGTGGCTTTTGTGCTTTATGCATTTTCTGATCATATATAAAGTTGCATAAAAGTACTATAAGATACATCTTTCATTAGATATATAAAAAGCACCAACTATGTATTTGCCAACAGTATATGTCAAATCCTAATCTAAACGTTAACAGATATAAGGATGAGAATATTAGGAGGTGGGTTTTAAGTAATGTGTAGATATTTAAATTATTTCTGTTTAAATGCAGATTCCCTCTTTTCTTCCAAATACTGCAAGCCCAAATCAAGATTTCAATTTCTCAAAACATTAATGATATCTCTAGGAACAATTAAAAAAAACTAAAGTCTCCGTTTCAAGAGAACTATATTCAGTTACAGATGAAAGTCACTACGTTGTATCTGTAAAATAAAAAAGCTTTATATGTTTTTAAAATATTGTAGTACTGTTGATTTCTCTACCACTTTCCTACTTTAATAGCCCATTCTAACCCTTTTCATAAGTGCATACAAGTTTTAGGTGTACATTTGTGTATCAGAGATTACTGTAATACTGAACAACAGTGAAAGCTACTTGCACATGGAATATTACTAGTTATGGTTATGACAGGACATAGCATATGTCTGCTTTTATATTGTGAGGGCCCTGAGGGCATCACCAGGCCTGATTGTCCCTGCCCACCCCCAGGGGCTCCCCCTGCTCCATCCAGGGCCCCTGACTCCATGTCAGCCCCCCGGGGCCAGAGGACTCGGACCCAGCTCCCCACAGCCCTGCCCAGCCTGGCCATGGGCCCCACTGAGCTGGGCCTACCCACAGGCTGACAGCCCAGCCCCAGGGAGGTGCCCCATGCCCAGAGCTGGGATTACCTGGTGCCCCCCACCCTGCCCCACTCCAGGGCTGGGGCACTGGGTCAGGCCCCAGCTGCAAGGCCCAGCCCTGCGTCCCCAGGGAAGGCTCCACCGCTTCCCCACGTTTCAGCCCCAGGCAGCCGCCAGCCTCTGCAGCACCGGGACATGAACCATGAAAAATGAGTCACGTAAAAAAGCGTTAAAGAGAAATGCGGCGAACACCCCAGGAAACTTACCTGATTTTTCAACATCCACTCAATTAGATTTTTCTACCCTGAACTCCAACGTGAACTTTGAGTACAAATCACAGCAAGTTTTCCATCTTGCTCCCCAAGAATTAAAATACACTTGGGGAGAGCACCTTGTCCCCATGGCTTGGTCAAACCCCAACCAGTGCCCTGGACATGCCAAACTGGGCGTCCCTTCTATAGGCAACTGCCTGCAACTGTAGACCACCGGACTTAAATCCTCTGCACGAGATCAGCTGGGCCACAAACATCGCGTCTCTTACATTTAAGACAATGAAAACTTGGGCTATAAGAAAGGCAAAAAACGGTGTAAAGCAAGTATGCTCACTGCATCAGAAATAACTGATTAATGCTTCTCTTAACCAAAAAAAGTCAGGCGTATGCGTATCTCAAATCTGCAGGATATGGAAGTCTTCCATAAAATAAATTTATGAGATATCACCAACATTCAGACTTATCTGTTGTTTAAAAGTGTCCTGTACAGTTGGGATTTCTTTGTAAATAAAATATATACATTGGTTTTATATTTATATATGTATATATTTCCCTTCAGCTCTACCATGTCACAGCTGAGTGTCAGGGATTCTTAACCTTTTCTCAGACTGCAGGACACTTTTCACAATAAATGTGAAAGATAATCAATTATATCAAAAATAATTTTTAAATACCACTATTTCCTCCATAAAAATCAGCTTTTAAATAATTATGTGAGAACCGAATCTTATTCGGGTCCCTTAGGTGTTGATGCAAAGAAACACAGACACTGCTAGCTTGAACAATGCATTTTGCTCAGACAATTGTGAGTAAAATATCTTGAGAAAACAGAGGAAGTCACAGGAAAAGTTACTGTAATCAAGAGTAAATTGTGCATTTTAAGACTTGTCTCAAAAAAAAACTACACAGCTTTTAAGACACCTCTTCCTCTTTACCCCGAACACCCTAACTTCAGATACCCATCAATGATGTTTCTTGTATTCAGAGGGCTCACCTACAAAGTTGAGCTTAAATGTTTCAGGTTTCCTTTGATACAAATGGAATTCATAAAGGAGCTGGTTGGCCAATATCTATTTTTAATGTTTCTATATTTTATCTAATTCTATATAGGCGAGTGTGAAGACATATGTAGCAATAAAGAACAAGTAACAGGATGGGAAACTATTATCAGAGCTGGTATTTCTAGGAAAGATTTTGCATCTTGGAAGCTCATGCTTTACTCATTCTCCAAAGCTAGTAACACAGCTTAAAGGGAAATCATAATCTTTCCATGTAAAAGCAAAGAGACATTGAGCACCTTTGCTTTTAGTGATGGGTCACCACTAGATTAGGAAAAAAAAATTCCAGATCCCTGCAGATTCCAGATATTACAACAGAAGTGGAAGATGGCCCAGTCCACCCAACTCAAGGAAGTTAATTATTTCCTAGAAAAAACATTATGGGGGAAGTTTGTTTGCAGAGCAACAGAAAAATCCAAAATATGAAACTGCAGAACTCTTTAGTTCAGCAAACAAAACCCCAACAAGAAAGCAGGAACCTGGAAATAGATAAAGTCTACACGGAGATGTTTTTTTTTCTCCTTTTCAAGAACAAAAGCAATCAGCTGGGCAAGTGTTGCTATGGAGACTTCCCATTAAAAATTAAAATCCAGAAATAGAAAGTCTATTTTATTTTCTAAAAGATACTTCAGATTTGATTACTTTAAAGTAATTTTAAAATATAATTTTTATCATCACTTAAATCATGAAACAAGAAACACTGACTTAAAAAATTAATCTTGACCTTATGTTGTATTTTTAGTTTCAGTTTCCTAAATGTGATTTAATTTTCCATAAGATTAATTCTTGCCAGTGTATCACATTTTGCTAAATGAGAATAGAATATCTCAACATTTATTAAGGTCTGTCTATATAGTATTTCCTATATTTGTCCAAATGCCTATATTGTACATTTTAATTACATTGAAACAATGAAGCTTAATAGATTACTTATCTAGAATTGCAATATCTCTCATTGCATGTAGGATGGAAATTTGAATCCATCTAAATTGCACAACAGCATCACTTTATAATTAAATGTATTAGGACTTCTTTAACGTGCTTTATTTTAAAAGGAAGTTTTATCAACAGAACTGTTTCAGACATTGTGTCCTTCTAAGTTTTAGAACATCCATATCATACAATGTTTAAGAGTAATTGTTAAAAACAGATTAAGACTTTCTCATTGGTCTTTCCACCATGAACTGTCCTTGTCAAAGACAATTTTTCTTACCATCATGAAATCAAAACATGGTTTAATTCAACTTCACCACAGAACTTTAATAAACAGACTTACTCCCCCACTACCCACCTCTTCCTCATTTAGTCAGAGAAAAGCAGTATTCCCTTGTACAACTTCAGAGAACAGGATTCTATCAATGAAGTGGGAAAGACAACGGCTGTCTTGGTTGTTTTTAATCCAATTATTGAAGTACAGATCCCAAGCAGTCATCTCTCAACAGTCATGAACAAAGCTATGGAGGTTACACCATTCCCTGCTCTGAATTTTGACTGAAATTATTATAGATTAAACAAGATTAGACAGATTTTTACTGTACTTAATTCAATTACTGTACATTATCAACTGGAAAAACATTTTATTCTGTAGTGAAACAGAAAAACAGAAAAAACAAGTCTTTCAAGTATCCTAATATTATGTCAGGTTGCAGATGACTTAAGTACTGAACTGGCCCCATCATAAAACCATGTCCCATGAAGAATGCGGCTTAATTTGTTTGCTCATTGAGCTTCCTTTTATTTACTCTGAGGTAGAGATTAGCTTGATTTTTATGAGAGTGCAGAAGCAGAAATGAGTAAGGTGACACCCTCAGCTCTTCACCTTAACCTCAAGCATGGTCAGATTTTCAATAATCTGTGATCACACATGCTATCCCCTGCTCTTAACACTTGGCACTGTACCAAGTGAGAGCAAGTAACTTGCGTAGGCTTAGGGGAAAAAAAAAAAAAGAAAAAAGGAAAGGAAGGTGACAAAGGCAAGTCAACTACAGAGCAAAATTAATGTTATGAATGAAATTAAAATACTGTTCAAGTACTTGAGGAAAAACTGTAGGGATCTGGCCAAGAATGAATAACCTAGGTTGTTTCCATTTCACGTCTAAAGATTGGTGTCTAAATAAAGCTTGATTTTATTTCTCAATTGAGAAGCTCTTCAGGAACAAAATGGTATCAAATTAATTTAGGGACATTTCTCAGATTAGTTTTTCCACACAATCTTCAGAAAAAAATAAGATCCATGCAAATGTCCATATTTCTAATACAAGACGTGTTAAATGAAGAGACTTTGCTGTGGCCAAAAGTGGCACGAGTTTCTCCAGAACTGAGGAGATATGAAGGATTTTTAAGCTCACAAATTTCAGTTTAGTAGATAAAAGCAACACAGGGGTTAATCTAACAAGCATACAGCATACTTTGCCAGAACAATAGTGCTGTCTGATTTTGGTTATTGTTAATTTTTAATGATTAATCTCCTGTTTATGCAGACTTGCATATGAAACGCATCCAGTTAGCATCTGCAAAAAAGAACTGTACTAAAGATCCAACATTAATCAAAACCAAGACAAATTATCAAAAGCCCTACCACATAACACACATATTCCACCCTGACTGGGAATTACTTTTCCAGAGTTACACATGAGACTTAATTAGCAGCCGACACACACTGCTATTGTTTTGACACACGCCACACAGATCCTGTTCTTCCTCACTGCTTTGATTAAAAATTTGGCTTCGGGAAAAGTTTACGTTGTTCCTTTTTATAAGCGCAGCAGCTACTTCCAGGCCGCCGGCCGGGCGCAGGGCAGGAGAGCAGCCTGGCCGCCGGGGCTGCCGCTGGCTGCGCCGCCTTCANTGCCAGTAAATATATACTTCAGCTGCTCTGTGCAAAACCTGCTCGCAGCTGACTGAAAACATCACATTCCCCTCTGTGCGTATACATGTGCTTATGTATATACACACAGAGATATGTAGAATCCTTGAAAAACAGGCTTTGGGAAATACTATGGCTATTTTAAATTAACACTTTAAGATTTCTGCTTTTACAGGATAATTATTTGGACTGCAAATCAAAATACTGAAGGCCAGTAGTTAAATACTCACTATTTTCATATGATAAATTTCAAAATAGTAATCTTATTCAATGCAAAAAAAAAAAAAAAATCACACCATATTACCTGGGTATCTACCTGGATGTACAGTGATACCCATGGAGCAGAGGCTAATTTTTTAGGACAGTACAAGTTTGTCTCAAACTGCTGCCGCCCTTACTATCACTTACCTTTTCATCTTCCTCCATATTCCCAAGTCTTTCATACTCCCATCACTGCCTCCTTTCCGTACCTCCCCCTCTGCCATCAGTGCCAGCAGGTATCAGCTAGGTTGGTTTGCTGTTTTGCAAAGCGCCTGTTTTTGCTGCATGCTGACAGCTATGAGAAGTTGACTGAAGTAGATGTTCTCTCTTCTCCACAACCACCATTTCAAGACCATCACCACAGTACAAGCAGGAGTGCCTCCCGTCCACTGCTGCACGCTCAGCAGCCCACAAGACTGGGATGACTAACTGAAAATAGGCAAGGAAATGACAGCTAACAAGGAAAATGTGTTTGTGTGTGTGTGGGGGGGGGCGTAATCAGAGGGTTCCTCTGTTTTTACACAAAGTGAGTGGTTACATTTATAGAAAAACACATTTGTCAATATATCTTCCTTCATACAAGACAGCTATGCTGCAGCTGAACTTGATGCCATTGCATCCCTACATCACTAGGGGCTGCACAGATATCATTTAAGAGGTGTTTCAGTTAAGATGCAACAGGCCTACTCTGCAAAGACTTTATACAGACCAAGCCAAAACAAGTCTGATAATAGGTCCAGAAACAGATGGCCAAGCAGAACCCACGTAGGATCTGGACTAAGGCCCATCCATGTCACAGGTGACTTGGTATCTCTTCTCACCTAAACTTACTAGCAAAATGTACCACCAAGCCACTCATGTCCCCCTCCTCCCCCCCCGGGTCACAGACAATTTAACAGCACGGCCAGCCAACAGACCTTGCCAGTATGTCTCCTCACAGACTTCCGCCATCTTCACCCTTCCAGCACTACAGGCCAGGCACCTCTCCTCCTTTTCTCTGAGAGTTAGAGAACTGACTCCTACTGTCCCAAACTGCTCAGCTTCCTTTTCCTCATCTTGCTCTGCAGCCTTTTATTAGTTTTGCCTCACAAGATGATCTTAACAACCTGCCATGAATGCAACTGTGGGGCTGTCTGGGTGCCTCGCAGCTCTGTGGAGAGGTCATTTGCAAACCAGCCAGACCTGCCGCAGGTGGTGCTGGGAGAAGAAATGGTGCATCCAGACCAAGAGATACAATCAAATTATGGCAAGAGCAAAACATACCAGCAGCACCTTATTGCACACCCTCTAAAACTGGAAAGGGGGGAAAAAATTTAAAAATCAACAAGGATACAGAAGAGATTGAAATTGCATCCAGCGCCTGCCGGTACTTTGAGCCTAACTGGAAACTTCCCTCAAACAAAGTTCCCAAATACAGGACTTCACAAAATACTGAGGAAAAAAATTAAATCTAAATCCATCTTTGTCTGGCTAAGTCTTACATGGTGTTCATTAATATTAGATAGCCAAGGCTAAACTGCTCTGTTTTCTTGTTTATTCATCTGCACTAGTATTACACACTACACAGGGAAAAGAACAGGCCTAAAGCACACAGAAGCCCTAGGTTAAGAGATACCAAGTGATCAGCGCTGCAAACTGCATCCAGGAGGGAGCACCCAACAGCCATTAAACATCCAAGAAACTTAATTCCGCAGAAGAGACAGTCTCATGGTCCAAACCAGTAAGCACTTTCCGCATTACCAAACTAGAATAGACCATTATGTCCTCTTCTCACGAGACGAATAACATCAGAAAAAGGCACTTTTTAACCCACATCTTTTTTTACCAGTATGCAGTTAAGTACAAGCTCAATTCATTCGTGGGGAAAAACCAAACACAAACAAACAAAAACCCAACCTTATCTGACACCTTTTTCTCCCATCTTCCTCTCACTTTTTTGCACCCATCTCCCCGGTTCTGCATCTTTCAGTTTGGCCCTGCTACCCAGCACTGCAGGCACACCTGCCCAGCAGGCTCAGGAGAGCCCCCGGCTCCAAGCTGTACACATGTACACGCGCACTTCAGGAGTGCCAGAATGGCCCGGGTTCATCTGTGCAGAAAGTGCACACATGCAAAATCTATCCACAGACCTGAACACAGGAAGCACTTGCGCTTTAGCCTTTTTTTTTTTTTTTTTTTCAATAAGACCAGCTGGCTGAAATAAGTGTCTTTACACAAGTGACACAGGAAACGCTTTGTGAGTACTGAGTACAGGGATCATGTAAGGTACTAATTTTGTCAAGGTTTCTGCAATGTGAAAAATAGGGTGACAGTTCAGAAAGAAAATGGCAATGAGCTACCAAGTACACTATGGCATGCTTTTCAACTGCAGTTGTCTATAAACAGATTCAGAAATAAGAGAAAAGAAATGCTTTAATCCTTACCATGTTTCAAAAATACATTGCACATGTGCTCTGTGCTCTTTACAAGTAAAATCAGATTTCATTAAAGACAGAAGTAGCTCCCTCATCTGTTTTGCTGCAGCAGGAGGTAGGATCCTGAACTTTAGCATAATGCTCTACCTAAAAAAAAATAAAGTGTCTGTATTGGGGAAAAACAACAGAAGCATTATCCATGCAAAAAAGAAATTCAGTCTGGAAAACATTCTTCATGTTTCTTTTCAGAACTTCTCTATGTCAGTCCAGTTACAATAGAATTTCTCAAACTTTAATACAGCAGTCCTCTTGTACGTCAATAATCTGCACGTATTATCTAATAAAGACTGCATATTACACAAAATTACAATCTTCTATCCTTATATTTGCTGGCATCAAAGTTTGTGATACAGTTACATTTTCATTTAGTTTTAATTTCAATATAATCTGAAATTGTTACTGAAAGCATTAAAAAGTCAAGGAAAAGGGGGTAGGGGGGAAGCATGCTAAGGAAACAAGAACTAGTCTAATACATTACTCTCAGGTTATTCTGTTACATAGAAAAAAAAAGGAACAAAAAAATCCCTGAAAATGAGAATCAGAAAGCATGTTCAGTTTCCAGAAGCTTCACTATCAGCAGTGTCTTGATTCTCTTTGAAAATTAAGGTCTGTGTGGATTATTTTTTTATTATTATTCTGAATATAAAACACAGCTATATCTAAACCTCTAAAATTCAAATACAGATCTCAAAACAGATCTTGTGTGATGCAGCCAGGAGCACTGAAATGAAGAACAAAAAACTACAAACAGGATGGCACACTGATAATTACATCTCAGCTAGCCACAACAACTTGCTTTGAGCCTCCACACTATTCATAGAGCAAAACTCATTTTTAATGCCATTTACAGATTGCAGTCATCTGTGAGAATGTAATATAACAAATTAAGCATTGTAGTACCACAGAGGGACACAGGCTGAGAGGAAACAACTGCAAAGAGCTTCCTGTCATTGGTAATTTTTTGTTCCATACCTTATGAAAACAATTGAGAATAAAGATAATGCTGTGTAATTTTTTAAAAGCTCAATATCAAATATAATAAAACCTTTAAAGTCTTGATAATTTAAAAGTAAAAGGTCTTTAGTCAGATGCCAGCTTAAAGTATAATTTTCTTCTTTCCCATATAAAACATGGAACTGAAGTAATATTTGCAATTGTCCTTTCTCAAGAAAATAAAACTGCTCTGAAGTACATTACCTCCACAAACAAAAACTTAAGATGCAGAAGAGTTTGCACTATACATTAAGACTATGTTAAGGTTAAATGTCACACAACAGATGCAGGCTTAAGGAAGGCACAAGCAAGCTTAAGAATCAATAGTTTTTATTTACTGCTTGGTAGTACAAAAGTTGTATATAAACTATTTTGTTAAAAATACATCTGATATGCAAATTTAAGAAAGGCTGACTAATATGGCAATTATCCATACCCCTACAAACTAGCAGAGTGTAGTGTTAAAAGCAATGAAACAGGCACAGTTTCTAAATCCTCTCATTGAAGTAGCAATGCACACATTAAGTTCTTGCACGCATCAGGTCTTATAATACCTTATGTAAGTATTTTATACCGGTAAACAATGTTTTACATATTTAACACATTTTCATGTCTTTTATTCTACATATTTCCCATGGAATCAAAATATAAACTACTTTTAAATTAAGTAAAAAAATACATATTTCTGTTTAAAATGTCTTCCATCCTTTTGGCAAATTTTCTTGCAGTACTAACTTGTCATGTATCAAAACACAATATTGTCAAAATAAACTTTTTTTTAAAGTTTTTGGGACAGTCTATAACTGCGTATCTCCTTTCTGAAAATTATTTGAAACTGCTTGGTTTTGCCCTATACTCCCTTTTTCCAGTAACATTTTATACTCATAGCTCTCAATCTCTTGGAAAATGAAAGATAACTACTATAACCAATGTTAATTGAATTCTTCTAGAAACATTAGGTCTTCATACAAATAATCCAGTGAAGCCTGAAGAAGAAAGAAAATCAAGAATCTTAAATGTATGCCTGTGAGATGAGCTTGGCGTTTATGGTATACTTAAATATTGAAGAGATTTCATATGCCAAGTTTAAATTAATGGGAGCAGAGATGCTAAACACTCAAATTCCAGTCCTGGCCAAACAGTTATTTTGGATTCCCAAGGATAGACAATTATCTCTAAAAATATCCATTTTGAAAGGAACATAAACCATTATTCTTTTCAGAGCTCTGATGAATGCTGGAATTTTTTCTTTTATTTTTTTTTTCAAATATAGCATCAGTGAAAAAATCTTTATTGATAGGTCCAGTTAGTATCTCATGGATACAAATAGGAAGACTATCAGCAGCACACATTTCCAGCAAGAGTGAAATAAACTTGATGTTTCCTGACAAGATGTGGGAGTATCTAATACATAAGAAGATTAATTTTTATGTTTGTACAATTTGATTGTTAACACTGCGTAAACTGATGAAGGAACATGATTCTCAGATCTGAAGGAGAAACACAGTTTAGAGCACTTGGTCTAAAAGGATTTGAAGCATTAATTTAAAACAAATAAATTCCAAAACAAACATTGATTTTCATTGAGTTCATAAAGTAGATTAAGTTACTTTACAGTTCTCAGAATATAGTGCAATCTCTACTAAAATGCTTTACATTAGAGCTTAAATTCTTAGGCACTCAGAACAAATGTTATTTTTCAGTTTATTACACAGCAAAGTTTGCTGAAGTATTGCAAAGATTTCCCTCCCCAAAACAAGTAACAGGACAAAGAAGAGATCATGGTAAGTAGACACAAAGAATTAACATCACAAAATCATCACTGGTATTTTTAGCTGTAAGTCACACTTAAAATATGAAGGGAGTGACACTGGCTTAAGATTTTGGTGCCAAAAGAGCTACCCTCAGTCCAATAAAGCCACTCTGAAGTACTTTAGTATACATTCCATAAATTTTTAATGTCAAATATTCCATATGCTTATCTAATGGTTGAAATATGTTGCCTTAGCTTAATAAGGAACCTGTGGGTAAAAACAAAAGAGAAGGGCAAAACTATTAGGCATTCTTCAAATACGAATGACTAGTTACAAGAAAACGGGAGAACAAGTGGCCTTGAGGAAAGTAACCTTCCCAAAAGCTCACCTAACTGCATTGAAAAAGATGCTCTTCAACCTACGTTAAGTAGCATGGAGGAAGTAAGGGGGAAGGAGGAAGACAACAATGTAATTTAACATCTGCACATTGCTGAACCACTCTGTACTGTGAAGTGTCACTTCACAGAGTCCAAGGGCTTATGTACTAAAGGCACACATGCAGATTTTGGCTGACATAATTATTTCCTTGCATGTTTTGCTTGGCTACTGGCAGTTAGATTAAAAGAATATTTTCATCTTCCAAAGGCTGGCTTTTATCTTCAGCAAACACTTGTCAACTCTGGAGGGGAAGAACAAAGGAGAAAAATCCAGATGGACTAGAGGGGTGAACACAGTTTATCCATAGGGTAATCATATTACTTGTAATATTGAGCTCATTAAAAATCCTTGTGTAAGTACAACAAAATTAGATTATTTGATAAGGCTTTTACCTTTCCTGTCCAAAAACTTCTATGTATTTTTTCTTTCCAAGCTGAAGCCCAACATTTGGTATGAGGTCCACACAGCTCAACAGTATTTAAGTGTCTAAATCTTACTGATTTCACTGGTGAAAAAACATTAAGTGTTTAACCTCGCATGGATGCCATCACAGAACTTCTAAAACGCTACAATGCCATAAATACATTTCCTTAAATAGTACGCATCTCTTGGGAGTTTTTGGTTTTCTCCAAAGTGCTAGCAGACAAGCTTCTTCTAAAAGGTCCACCTGCAAGAGAAGAAAACAATTCCAAAAATAAGCCTCAATAGCAAAATTAGTTTTAGGAGGAACATGCCAATTAAAGTTAGCAGATGCTCTGAAATGGAAAAAAAAAAAAAAATGCCAGAATCACATGAAGTGGTTGCTGTGCATTTCAAGTTTAGCATGCAAAATCCTAAAGGAGAGGAACTAAAAATTCAGCTGGTACTCATAAAAAGGATGGCCAAACACACGGACAAACTGACAAATGACATCACAGTACAAAGTGCACACAACTTTGAAAATGACACTAGGAACAGAAACTATTATGTAGTTTAGTGTACCCATACCATAAGCTTTTATTTACCCAGTAGCTTACAATGGATGTGCAAGAGCTCAACTCAAAATTTCTATTTGAATTATCAGCTGTATATCTACTATCTTACATCCCACTAAGCATATGTTAAATAAATGTAACTGATGAAATGGAGTCTGCTGAGAACACGGACCTTGGAGGCACGGAGAAGACATGCTACAACTTCGAATGATGCAGCCAGCAAGACACTGGGATAAGCTGAACCACTGTAGAAGTCACTTCAAGAAAATATTAAGAGCATGTCAGCTTAGGGGAAAACAAACCCTGAACTTGAGAGCAACAAGGAACACAAGCAACCAGCAATATTACATCATTCAGGTACCACCCAACTCAGGAATTCCATCTCATACAGGAACTCTCAGTAACAGCAGTTAAAGTCAAGCTGCAAAGCACAGATCTAATGCCTCCAAATGCTGGAACAAACCTTTTCTGGCAGCAGGTAAACACACGTTTATTATGTCTGCCTTCTTCCTCTGCACCTGAAGATCAGAGCCAAATTCTTCAAAACTGTATGCTTTTTATCATATATTTATTGGCTGGAGGCACAGACACCTCAAATGCTGCTTATCTGTTCAGTTCCAGTAAATTAAGCTGTAATAATTTATTAGAAGTTCAAAATAAGTAATTGAAGTAAAGGTCTAACTACTACCTCTTTATACGTGAACAGCTTTTCAGGGCAGTGGACAAAAAACCCATCTAGAACCACACTAGGGAGCACTTTCATAGTCTTTCAAGCAAGATGTGTTTATTTTTTGTACTGCACATCAAACAGGGCTGGCTAGTTTCCCAGATCATTTACAAAATAGTTCTGCTGCACTGGAGAGACCTTTACAAGAGATTCTGTGGAGCCACTTCTCTGCTATTAGAGTATTTGTTTTCAGAAAGGGCAATACTTTAATCCTAAGGGATGTTCTACAACAAAAAGCTGCCATAGATGGACATTTAAATTTTTTATAGCTATACTATTATATCTCTCTAGAGAACAACTTATTTTTAGATTAAAGTAGTAATGGCTTAAATTTAGAGAACTACTTTTAAGTACAGTCTTATTATTTACGAAAGGAATGAACACATTAGAAGGAAAAGTGGACTACAAAACATTTTTAGAATTATTTCAAAAGATTTTTTTTTAATCAAAGTGCACTGGAATTAATTTTATTTTCATATATGGCCTTTTCCATTTCTAATGTTTAAACAGAATATAACTAGTCAACCTTTAGTCAAAAATCATGTTACAGTTTGATCATGCTACCATTAGAGATACAGAAAAGAAAAAAAAAATAATCACAGGATAAAAAATAAAGTTAGCTGGACATGAAAATGCCAACGCAGCCAGTAAATGAAGAGGTTCTCTCTTATTGCATTTAGCTAATATTGATTTTTAGAAGGAAGAAAGGAAAAAACCCAACACCCCCATCAACTAAAAAAACCCTGAGCACAAGGACATTATTCTGAAATAGAAATTAAGAGCAAAGTTTGTCTTTCACTGACATCTGTGGATCCTTCAGAGATTACAGAGCAGCAAGGAGACAGCAGCCACTAGAAAGCAAAAAAACCCAACCATCCTTACAGTCTATCACCTACCTCCAAGGCAGGGCCAGCTGTATTTACACTGGCTTTGACAAGCATTTGTCCAGTTTGGTCTCACAAATGTCCAGCAGTAGAGATACCACAGCTTATTCCAGCTTCTTAATTTTGAAACCTGAACTCCACTTCCTTGCAAATGAGCCTACTATATACCTTCTTACCCACAACTTTTTAAACATTTGGAAGCATATCACATCTCCAAATCTTTCCTCCTCTATGGCAAAGGTTCCAAAAAACTGCGTATCATTTCACAATGAGGCTCCAAGTCCAAACAAACACACTCTGCTTAGTTCGACAGTCATACTTGTGCTGCCAATAAAGGCTGGAAGTATCCCATTGCAAATCAACTCTCTACTTTGTCTTCCTTTCTAAATTGATACAATTACAGAATGTTTTCTTAATGAACAAGCAACAGATGAAAGAAAAGGCCACATCTTGCACTTTGGCCTTTCAGAATTTAACCTCAAGACACTCGAGGGGTTTTGAGACATCTTACATTTTTAAACACACCTAATTTCCACTTGTGCATTTCCCTCTTATATTTGAGGTTACTGAGAGTTTGAAACTGGACTGAGCTGACACAACCTGATTTTATCCTCTCTCTCAGCATACAGATAGTTTGGCACTGTGCATTTTGTTCACTTTTTTTAAAATCCAGTGCCTTCATTTTGTCACCCCAGAGTCCCCAAGGGTCAAGCTCTGTATTTTGAATCACATTTGTGTAAAATCACCTTTCCCCTTCAGATTATCAGTGTGTCATCAGTTGGAAGGAAACCATATTAACTTATAGGGTTTTTTTTCCCCTGACATTCTTAACTGTTAAAAAAAATAGTAGTCAGCAGTGCATTCCAAGACCATGCCAGACACATTTTTGACACGCATAATGGGGTACCTCAAGCAATTCACTGAAGTCTAATGATGCACAAGAAAACTCCAACCTCCTGGCTTTGTAACCTACCACAGAACCCTGCAATACGAGCATTTTCATGTGTCTCCATTCTTATTAGTCAAAGCTCCACTGATCTATCAGAGAAGTACCTAGTAAGCAGTCACCTTATACAAGCACACAGTACAGGGCAGCAAGCATAAGGAAGAAGCACTGTAGTTATTCCAGTAATGCAGCTGTCAGCAGCACTTGTTTCTTTTGGGTAATAAGCACATTGCCACTAAATCTGAACCATCGTTTATTGACAAAAATTACCATGCAGATGTTATTTCTTGAACCAGTCACGCCACTCCACAAAGTAGTTTTTATTTCAACATCTACCCTAATTACAAAGTCTTAATAAACAAATACGTCAGAATTTGATGTATTATTTAGCCTTTGCCAATCAATCATTCACTGAGTGATCAAATATAATTTTTGCAGACTGCTGTAGAAACTTTTGAAAGTGAAAGATAAGATTCAACTTTCTGAAATGCATTTTCAACTTCATTTCTCTTTACTGATTAATTTATTACACAACATACTGCTTTCACTATTAGTTCCCAACGTTTGATACCTGCAGTTTACTCTGAGCTTCTCCTCTCTTGCATGTCCTGTTTCACAGGTGTGGCAGGTGTTTCACTCGCTTCCTGTTTCACAGACGTGGCAGGCATATCACCATTGACACTCTCCACACCAGTAACAGACATCAAGCTTTTCCGTTCTTTGGAATTTGATTTGTGCTCCACTTTTGTGACTCTAAATCTGAGGTAAGCAAAAGAAAGATTCAGTTATACTTCCTAGAGAGTAGTTAGAGCATTCTCAGTACCCAGTGTATGGGCAGGAACATGTTTTCAGGTCCCAAGACCTAGATAACAGAGGAGACACCTACATGGACCCAGCTTCACGTCAGAGTAATCTTCCTTTCCGTTATCTACACGTACTTTTAATATTCACACTTTCTCAGGGAACTGTGATTTAAAGCAGAACCCACAGTTGCATACTACTACTTAGTAATTTTCTAAGACAACAACAACCTAAGCTAGGAATAAAAAAAATGAAACAGAATAAAGTGGTTTCTATAGCTTACGCTTACTTGAGAAATATCAAAGTCAGAAACAGAGGAATTCATTAGTATGCAATCCTTGTTTCTTTTTAGCTACTATCAATAGAGCAATAGCTTTGGATTCATACCCACAGTAAGTCCCCATCCCTTTACATAGTCCTAAAAAAAAAAAAAAATTTTTAAAAATTATTTCTTCCAGAAACAACTTCAGTCTAATAGTAATAAGATTACAAAAACAATCACTGATGCTATAAACAGAGTAGAGTCAATGAATATCTGATTCAACATGGGCCACTGCAGCATCCTTAAGTATACCATAAAGTGACCTTAGTCTTACCTTCCCACAGAAAGGACTGTAACTTCTCCAAGACGACTTCTCCTATGTTCTTTAGATTTGTGAGCTGGCTTTATAAGGTGCCATCGCTTGTGGCTACAACGAGTACAAACATCCTTTTCTACCACTCCTCCAACAGTATGGAAGTGATGGCTTTTGCAGTTGTGTTTAAATGGAACAGCACCAGGTGACAAAGGAGAACCTGGACTCACTGGACTCCCAGGAGAGTTAGGAGATAAAGGGCTGTAGGAAAAAGGAGAAAGGAAATTTAATGTTTACTATAAAATCCCATTACTTAAAAAGGAAAAAAGGATAAAATATAACCACCAGTTATGTCTAGTGAATAGCTAAGTTTTTTCAGAGACTGCTTATTTGTGAGGATGTCTGGTTTAAGGTTCCCTCCAATATCATATTTCTGCAGTTAAAATCACTTCCATAAATTAATTCAGCTGCAGTCATGTGGTGAAGGTAACTAACACAAAAGGCAAGGAAATGAAACAAAAAATTCAGCCTAAAATAAAAGAGAACAGGTTACATGGACTTACATTGATGAAGACATCTAATTAGCTGATTAAATTCACACTTGCAGAACTACTGAAAGCATTTCAGAATTGTTACAGTATCTTTAACAACTCACAGAAGAATAGCATAGTCCCACAATATTGCAAAGAGGGAAAACTGAAATATATACCATGACAAGAAAAGGAATCAACAGGTCATTCAGCTTAAGCGTCAGAAAAATACTTTTTCAAAGTACCTAGAAAGAAAGAAAAAGCAGTACAACCACCAACAGGCATTTATTGAGAATATTTAGTCAAATCAATCTGATTTGCTTTTAAGACAGAAAAGAGGACAGCAGAGATAGAAAGCAGATGGTGTGCTTTTTTTGGACTGCAGCATCAATTTTGACACTGTCTTGCAACACATTCTCCTAAAGCAAGCTAGAGCTCCGTGCATTAAAGGTGAAATTACCGTAGCGTAAAGTAGCACACCTTGTTTAAAACAAAACAAAAAAAACAACAAAAAAAAACCCCAACCACCAAGAAGGACATACCAGAAAGTTATATATCAGTAGCTTACTATGAAACTGGAAAGACATACTAAATGTGTTTATTCTGGTCCTGGCAATATTCAGTGTTTTAAATAGTTCCTTGGGTAACGGAACAGAAGAAGAGCTAAAGTACCTATAAATTTTCAATTACCCACAGTAACCGTAGAGAACAAGATGAGAAATTATGATGATCAGAGATGAGCCTGTGTGTGAAAGACACATTCACACATACATAATCTTATTAAAAATACTAGATGTATTGCAGTAAGGACAACACAATTTTCAATGCTTTAGTAGAAAAACTTTACGAACCCAGATTAAAGAGCAACTACCCAGATGATCATTCTTCAGAAAAAAGAAGGTGAAGATCACGAGCTGAACATGAATCATTACGATGTTGCTTAAAAAGGACAACTTTCACAGCAGAAATAACAGGACTATAACCTGTGAACCTACAGTTACATCACTCAGCATTAATCATACCTCAGCTGAATGTTCCATCCAGTTTTATACAAGTTATTTCAAGAAAAATATTAACAAACTGAAGAGTCTCCAAAGGAGAAAAGAAAGAACAAATTAAGGAAATAAAACATGCTGTTAAGAGACTGGAGTTACTTAGACGTTTATTTTCAAAACAAAAATATTGACAGGAGACATTTATTGGTCTTCAAATAAGAGAATGCTATAAGGGAAATAAAAGCTGTTCAACATCTGAAGCAAAGACAAGAACTAATGGTTTTAAGTGGCAGAAGTGCAGATTTTACTTAGCCATTACTATTTTTGTCATTATAAAGTGTTTCATAGCGCACCAGATTTAAAGAAATACAATGGATTTGCGCTTGAGTTACTATAGCTTTAGGAGCATCTGTCAGAAATGACATACGAACAAACAAACATTTTCCCTTCCCCTGACTTTTTTTGTATTTTAATTCACCACTGAAACGATACCCTGAAACTCCCAAAATAACATCACACATCCCTACAAAAAAGATTGAGTTAAAATTCAAACAAATATTTCTGCTGCACCATAAAATTTTAAAGCTAATTCCTATACTTAAGAAAAAAAATTGAACTTACAAAAGGAGTTCAATAACCAAGCCTCTCACTGTTAAAACAGGATATAAGTGGTTGCATACTGAACTATCTGTTTTGCTGAAACAATACAATCCTATATCTTTATTAGTGACACAATACTACTTGAACCTTCATCTTCTCTGCCTTGAATACGAACACAGGATTACATATGAAGAGTACTTAGAGTAAAGACATAAAGGTACTCATTAACAGATACAAGTACTTCTACACAAATGATGCCTTGCAACTAAAGGGCTAAACTACTTTCGCTACATCACTCTCGAAATAGGTGTGTAGTAAAAAAGAGGTCAGTCAGCCAATATAAATTACCACCACAATTATAAAGAAAGAAGTAAACCAGAAGGAGAGACAGGAAGAGATGTCTATTTTAAGTTAGCATCCATACAAATGAAAAAAGCTGCCTCTGTTCTTTCAAGTCAGAATACCTTTGGACTAAGCCAAATTGTAAGTAACTTCACCCTAAAGTAAACAAATATTTGCAGCCTCTGTAAATCTTTAGCCCAAAAAACAATAAATCTGTTGTTACACTGCTAGAACACATAACCAGAAGAGCCAGTTACTAACCCAGGGCATACTTTAAAATTTAGTGACTCAGAGACACCACAAAGGAAATCTCAGCTGCTAACCCAGGAAACAAAACCCTTTGAAAGGGTACGTTTTTAGTTGCCGCAAGAAACATGCATTAAAAAGACAAGTAATTAATTACCTTTCAGGTTCAAAGACACTGCTATCTGCTACCATGGCCTTTAACACATCAGCATTTGCTGCAATGAGAATAAATAGATTTCTTCAAAAGTGTACAGCTCTAACTTTAGAAAAAACAAACAGCAAAATTAAAGGTCCTCAAAGAAATTTCATCTAAAAGAAATATGACTCCATTAAGTATATCTCCAAAAAGGAATGAGAGAAAATTATGAAAAAAATTGTTAATAAAATTCTATGGGATTTTCTTAACATGAGCTACTGAAATTACAGTTCATATTGCACTCAAAGCTTTGCCCCAACACAAGCCATACAATGTAGCCATCTACACAACACTCCCAAACAAGAGCTCTGAAAATTTTAAAACATCCATTTGATCACAGGAGTATCATCACCTCATATATATATATATATAAAGCAACTTTAGATTATAAACACCAGTTTAAGTGAGCCTTATAAAGTACAGATTAATTATCAGCCAAGAGCTATGGATTACTCACATATTCTAAAAAATCCCAAACCCCACACATGGGGTACCTAATCTCAACCTCAAGGAAAAATACACAAGCTCAAAGTCCTAACAGTTATTAAGGGGGGAGGGGAGGAAATACAAGGAACCCAACCCAAAAATACAGCTTTTCCAGAAGATTAGTCTTCCTTCAGAAGTAACTCAAAGCAAGTTCAATGCTTAGGAGAACTTTGATTTATACAAATATAAAATTAAAAGGCTAAAAGTTCTTGTACTTTTACATGCATGCAGTCTCCTAGATGTTTCTTCTACTGGGCAAATACGTTCTGAACTAACAAACCGTTCCATGGGCTATTTCAGCATGATTTTATTTTTTCAGTCATATTTTCTTTATCCTTTACTTTACACACACAGGACACGAAGATAACATGTTCAAAATTCAACGTTAGTGCTAGTCTACTCTATTGTCTCAATTACACACAAGCTTTTCATCAGACAACAGCTTCAAGACAACAAGTTTAATCTGGTCAAACTGTAAAATTTCACACGCTTTAAAGATTGCCATTAAGAAAGAAACCTTTAGCTTTTGCTTCACAAAAAAACCCCAAAATTATGAACCAAGAAAAGAAAAAAATCAAACACTCAGTATCAAGAATTGCATGAACCAAACTTACTATACAAAGTAATAAGTACAAAGTTTTCAGGTAAGTGGATAAATTTTCCTATTTTGTTTGAACTTATTGCCTTCTGAAGGCAATCTCAGAGTTAAGCACGTACAAAGTGGTTATTAAATGAAGACACATACTTCACAGTATCTGAAAAAAAGACATATTTGTTACAGAACACCATCACAAAGGCTCATAACTTCAATATCACAATACTATACCTTCATTTTTCATAATGTAGTTAACAATTTGTCCCACAGTGTCGCTATTCTCATGTATAGTTTCATTCATTTCTGTGCAAGGAAATAAATATGTTGTCAGTATCTTGGCTTTCCAAATCAAAAATTGACTTATTTTAAACCAAAATAAAAACAAAAAAACCCAAGCCAAAACTAAAACCAAACACACACCAGAAAGAGTTACATAAAAAAAGACAAGATCACTTTGGAGATAAAGCTTAGATGAAAGTTTTGAGTCCCTATGCAGGAAAAAATATAAACACAAAGTTTATGGAATCTACACATTGGTTCTAATGTATTCATCCAAGACTTGAATAAACTCAGTATTTTCACAAGCATACATCAAAATTCCTTCTCTAGTTCATAAGGAGACAAAGAAAGCAGTATTTCTAGTTCTAACCATAGGGAGGAAAACAAACAAAAATCATTAAACTGTCTCCAGTCACTTTTAAAATAGGTATTATTGGCTTCTAGTATAAGATGGATTCAGTATTAAGCTTTTCACCGCAACTACAAGGACATAACATTTGATTTTTTTTTTAATTTAAAAAAAATTCTCATACGACTACAGGAGCGAGGGATTTAAGAAAGAAACCTCATGACTATACTTAATACTTTGGGAATCGATTGTACCATTAACAGTACTGGAAGCTTCCCCAGAATAACCTCAGAAGGCAGAGAAAGATCAGGGAGAGAAATAGAAAACAAGAAGAGGCACAGCTCTGCCCTTCCCTCATAATTGTTATGAGTAGCTTTATAAAGAAAGAAAAAATAAAAAAAAAAAATAAAAGTCATAGGATTGAGGCAAGTTTGATAGGCGAGACCCTAAATTTGTCTCTAAGGAGTAAATCAGGGGCTTCCCCATCTCTGTACCAACCCTTCATCTTCACCCTAAAACCTGCAACTTTGCAATGCAACTTAAGACACAGCTACTACCCCAAACTAAGACCTAAAACTTGTTCCCCTTTCATTGCCACTCACCTTGCTGTTACCACTCAGGTGAACTAACAGATCAGATAGTCCCACTCACCACGAACATGCCCCAGGCAGTAACTGCTAATGAAACTTATTGAGACATCATTACTACACTGCTTGGCTCTACCCTTACCACAGAGCCACTGTAATTTGCACTTATTATGAACCTACTGACAGTAACTAATTGGGAGAAAGGAAGAGGCCAAAGGTATTTACAAGTGATTTGGCCCTTGTTTTAACTTAGCCAAATGCTATACTGGGTTACCATAGCCCCTCCCAAGTGATAACACTCTTTTCTTGGTTGGTTTTTTTGGTTGTTGTTGGGTTGGGTTTTTTTCCCCCCAAGTAAGAGAAGATGGAAATGAGAAACCATAAAAGCAAGAACACAAACAAACATTAGAACAAAACCAAAGATATCTTTAAGAAAAAGTTATAAGCAGTACACATTACATAGAACACAGACACTCAGTCCAAAGGCTCCGTTTTACAATGAGAAGGGAGATGGGAACAGCACAACAGGAACAAAGTAAAGATTGCTAAACACAAAACTAAGATTTTTTTTATTTTTTTTTTGGCTCTAAAAGGCAGCTTTTTGTCACTCAGAATTATGTATAATAATACTTTGTTGCTAGCAGCATATGGAATGCAGAAAAGCAATCTGGTGACTCCACAGCGTATAGTTGCAAACAAATATACTGGATACTTTGATCCCTCTAAGCCCTTAATTCACATTAGAGGACTTGCATGGGAAATTGGAACACTCCCTAGTTTTGACTGGCAAAGATCAAAACCCAATAGATATATAATGGTAATAAAAAAAAATGTTAAGAAAAATATTTTTATGTCAAAGATAGACAGAAATGACAGAAGTTTCACAATAAATTATTCCACAGTAGCTGCAATGTACATAAGTTGTTTATTAGACTTTTTTATTACCTATTTTTTCATCAATTTTTTCTTCTTCTACTTGTTCAGCCTCGGTTGTACAACGATATCCTTTTTTCTTAAGGACATGACAGATGAGGATCCCCAAGAGACCCATGATGAAGAAAACGGGAACCAATGCAAAGGCAATATACTCTAGGTGTTCGGCCTTGCCATCATTGCCATCAGTTTTAGTTGTCACAGTAGTCGTCTGTAAGTCATAGCTTGACAAAACCTGGAGAAACTCTCCATTACCTACATAAACGAACAAACACAGTTATTACTATACACTACAGATCACTTTGAAGCATTTAGAAAGTTACAAGCATGACCAAATCCCCATGGCATCAATATGATGTACCCTCTGTGATGACCTGCATGGACAACACACACTCTACTGGCTGAGCTCACACCCATAACAGTAGATATTCCCTCGTCATAAAATGATTAGAAAACATCTAACATACAAAAAACTTACATCATGTTTCTTCAATATAACAGTGCAGAACAAACGATATTCCAGCGTGACAGGCTCGTAATCTCAACAAGAAGGCTCAAGTATTTCACAGAAGAATATCACCACCATTGCTCCTTGTTCCCATCAGTGAGGAAAATGCCATACAATTACTCTGATCCTAAGTTCATGCAAAATTGCTAAAAAAACCATGGCTCCTTCCCCTAATATGGGAGTACGCACATGATTTAGTATTGACACTAGCAAAGAAAACATACCAGGTTTGAGAGAAATAACCCTGATTTTTTTCTTAATAGTGGAATTTCACAGCACAAAAAAATGAACATGTACCCTCTGCTCATCAGCATAAAGTGGGCTTATTCTTCACTTCTTTAAGATTTGTAAATCATTTTGTATTTAAACTTGAAACAGGTTGGGAAAGAGGTTTTGTTTGCAAAGAATTTAAGTCGCAGCACAGACACACACTAACTCCATACCTACAATAAAGTATTTTTGTTTCAATTGACCTCTGAAATTAACTGATGTATATTCCATGTTATAGATCGGTCTTTTGAACCACCAAAGGTATAGAATTTTTACATTAGAATGGACCTCTGAAGTTCATCAGTTCAAACACTGCTAAAAGCAGCCCTGATTAGATCAGGTTCCTCAGGTAACCTCCATCTGAAGGATGGACATTCCACAACATTTCTGGGCAACCTGTTCCAGTATTTGTCTACTTTAATGGCCAATATACAGAGATAAATAAAAATCTCAGTAAAAGTATACAAGTTCAACTGTTTGGCTAAATCCAAAAATACATGTGTGCTTACTCAAAATTCCTGCTGAGCCTCTATAGTTTATACACATTCCACACTCCACATAATAAAAATTTAAATATTAGTCTTCCAACATGCCAGAATATTCCTGCATTTTTACCATTTATTATTCTCCTCCACTTCAGGTGAAAACAATTTTTGGAGTAGGAAAGAATGACAACAAAAAAAGCCAATAAAAAAATCTAACACTTTTTCAAGATATTTTCCACCCACTTGTATTAAAATGGACAAGGCAATTCACAATCTTTCCATTAAACAAACTGGTTGAAGGAATGAAGATTCATCAGAAAACCATTTACATGACAGTGACACTTTCACAAGTGTCTAGAACAATCAACTCCTTCCCTTTTAAGAAAAATTAATATAAGCCTCCAAAAAATGCCAAAAACCTGTTATTCCACAAATACATCTACCGCACTAGCTGTATAACTAAGTTGTATTTGAAACATACCAGTAAGGCAACAGATAGCTAAGAAGAGATTTGTAAAACTGTACTGAGACATTTACCTTATTTTTCTTTATATGACAACACTAAACCTTTTATTTTTAAAGTATTTCTGAAGTTTTTAAGGACAGTCCTGAAGTGTCAGTGCAGTAGTAGTACACAAGACATGCTCGAAGTGAAAAAACACTGGCATTTCTTTGAAATAGCAATTGATAAACAGCCCATTAGCAAAAAAAAAAAAAGTGTTAAGCATTTCTCTAAACTAATTTTCTAGACAATAGTACACATGCAGAGAAATAGAAAGGAAAAATAGAAAGAAACGCAAACTACTGAACAGATCATGAGGCTTAATGCTAAATAAAATCTCAGGATGTTTGCTTTGGTCAAAGCTAGATGGCTTCGCTTGCTCCCAAAACCAAAAAAAGAAAGCTATTCACTTTCAAGAAAGACCAGCAATCCTAACTAGACGCAGAATTTACTAGATAAGTAACCTTTAGAAGCTTTAACTTATGCCTGAGTAGGACAATTGAACAATGTCTACAATTTAATGCTTTAAGACTGCAATTATTTTACACTACAAGGAAACAAAAGACAAGAAAGGTTAATGGACACAATCATGTAACTCAGAAGGTTCATCTTACAGTCTATTTGCTAAGAAATTAATTTTTAATATACACAAATAAAAGCGTTGGGTTGGTTGGGGTTTTTTTGCGGGTTTTTTTTTGGCTAAACCATCAGGTAGCAACAGCTACAAAGTCCCCCACTTAATCACACAAAACAGCTTAACTTACTTTCCAGGCAGAAAAAAAGCCATCACACCAGAGAAGTATTATTTTGATGACTATTACGTCTCAGAATCTAAGAAATCCAACTTCAATAGTACACATCATAAGTTCAGAAAGGTACTAATACGTAAGCATCCTTCATGTTCAAATATAAGACAAAAATAGGCAGATGCTTTGGGTTTTGCAGCACATCATCCATTTTAAGAATGAATGGGAAGGACCTGCTACACTATTTGAAACATCAACAGCCACTTAGTAATCAAGCTAACAGGTGGAAGGACAAATCAGGACCACAAAATGACTCTGTGACTCTACTTTTTAGGTTTTCTACCTCTTTGTAGCAAGAGTGGGATGCATTGTCCAAACAACATCTCTTGACATTTCTCTCTAACCATAGTAGGTAATTCCCGCTTCAAACCTAAACCACATGGCTAAAGGCCCGTGCTTTGGACCCTCCAAGCTGCCATCATTAGTTTCTCCAAAATTCCAAGTGGCTCTAAGAAGTCCCTTTCCCTTCAGTCCTCTGCTACCCCACTGCCTGTGCTCCTGACAGACTGTAGCCCTGAGAAGAGTTTTAAACTGGATTATCAAGATGGCCAGGGTTTAAGAAAAAAATGCCTTAAAAAGTCTGCAGCTTTTAAGCAGTTATTTTACTGAATCAGTATAACCTGTGGTTTGACAAACTGCTCTATCAAGACACCAAGTAAACTGAAGTGAGGGAACAAGCAACCATGAGCAAGGATAAATGCAACCAGAACAAGCTTTCCTGAAGTAATTGAGTCACAGTCTTGGAGTAGGTTCCAAAAATAAGGGTGGTAGGATTAAATACATGTAAAAAAAAAGTATAATGACCTACATAATTATTTTTAAATCATCAACTTTAAACCCCATCAACTTGACATAGCCACCAAAAACATACAATTTAAAATACAAAGCTGATTCAAAGCTGCATACGATGAACAGAAGAGAGCAATTATACAGAGGAAATAGGAAAATAGATCCCAAATACTATTAAATGTTCACAGCAAACAAAAAGAAAATTGTCTATAAACCTGAGC
Source organism: Aramus guarauna (assembly GCA_013400195.1). Classification (NCBI taxonomy): domain Eukaryota; kingdom Metazoa; phylum Chordata; class Aves; order Gruiformes; family Aramidae; genus Aramus; species Aramus guarauna. Next base: position 2,948,179 of record VXBL01010368.1, read on the forward strand.
CAACCTTAAGTTCACAAGCAACTCCAGTTGCAGAGCTACATCGCATTTTCAAGAGGGTAGATCGTTGCTGAGAAATCACTAAATATCATCTCCATCCTCCAAAAAAGCAAATCATCAGAAACTACTCAGGCTGATATCCACAGCATAGTAAATGCTTGCATAGTAAGAACCAATGGTTTGGGTTTCTATGTTTTCTGTTTCTTTTTCTACCTATGTAATCTGTTTTACAATTTAGTTAGTACTTCTGCTCATAGACTGCCACCTGGAACACCAATGAGAAAACCTCATTAGCTACAATCTATTCTGCAAGAGGTGATGACAATCTAGACAAATTCTCAAAGGCTACATGCAACCTATACAAGTGAAAAGAAAAATAAATAAATGTGAGAACTGGGCCTATACTCACACTTTTTTTCCCCCTAACAGAAAGATGTTGAAAAACTCACACTTTATCAACTGAATACTCTGTAGCTTAGATTAGTCCATTAATTGGATTGAGATTTAAAAAGCTTTTGAACTAGGCAGGAAAATACACTTAAAGTATTTTTTCCATTCAAAATGCATTAACAAACATAGATACTCCAATATACCAGCCTACATAGGATAAACCTATATGACTCTTCTTCAGTTGTCCTTAGATATCTAAAAATCTAATTCTCCCATTAAAACCCAACAAGATACAAACAACTTTGCAAGGTGTTTTGCTTATTACTAGTAAAACATTAAATCAGTAATATTTCTATCTAAATATATAATTTACACAAGGTCCATAAACTACTTTATGCCATTCATTTTATGTTCAGAGGCGTAAAAATTCACCAAAATCAAACCAAAAAATATTCAAAAATAAATTAATTAGCTGGATCAAATACTTGGTGCTGTGTAACCTTCTAAGCAGAGCAAAGCACTCAGCTTTCATTATCAAACACCCTACACATATCAAGAAATTTGCCCTCAAAAACCTCAGCAGTTATGACATTATGCAAAAACAAGGCTTGCCTAGCTAATGAGCAATATATTTTATGTCCTAAGTCATAGCTACATCACTCATTGTATGTTCTCTATTCTTCTTCCCATAATAAGCATATTATGCTTATTAACAGACTGTTGATAGTCTACCTCATTCTCATGATGTATGATGTTGCTTCACAACGGGTTTTAATGACAAGTTCAGGCCATAGTAATCTTCCTTAACTCAGTCAATGCATATAGGAATTCATTTGCTTCAGTGTTTTGCTGTCCTGGCATTTTAATATACCTGTCATTGCATACCAGTCTATATATCAAAATTACTTGAAGATGTGAGCTAAATAATAAAAAAAAAAATTAGTGATACTGAAGCTGTAGATCACAGATTGCATTCATGCTACTAATTCAGATCCCATGTACTCTCGTTTGATTAAAAATGAGTATATGTTAGGTATTGAACTTGAATATTGTCTGCCCTTACTTAATCCTTACCTAAAAAGTAAAATATACCAACAGTCAGCCTCAGACAAGTCTTTTACACTGGTTCTAATCATTACTACTCTGACACAAAGATAATGTTCTTCCATCTCAGCAATGGCTCAAGACAATTTTATAGCACCTTCAGGAAACAGAATACGTGAGGGGAAAAAGGTTAGCACATTAATGAAAAAATATTTCATCCTTCATTAAATTGCAGTTTTTACATGGTCTAGACATATCTATTAACATTCTAGTTAAACACTGTATTCCCTCCATATTAGTAAAATAACATTTGACCACAAAAATATTCCAAGACTCCGATGTCTTGAAGGCTGTGGTAAGAATGAAGCTGGCGCAGACCATGTAAGCAAAGGTATTGCCCTGTAACAAACTTTCTTTTCTCCTAAGGTTTTATAAACTCACATAAAAGAGAGATGGGAGCACCTCTCTAAGGTGCTCATCCCACTGTCAAAAAGCAGAATTGCAACTATCTGCCAAGCATGGCTGAAGATCCTGCAAAGGTAGTAGCTTGCCCTCCACACCTATTTTCTTTCTCATTGCAAATGGAAGGTCAGAACAATTCCTCCTTTAGTATCTACTATCACAATATCAGATTCTGCTTGCACTGAATCACAGAATTACTCCTTCCTTGCTTTTAGCTGCAGGTACATGAAGATCTCACACTTGGCATGATCACTACGACCTCTTCAATATGAGCCTCTGTTATCTCAAAGATTTGCCTTTAGTATTGATCTAAATAGACAATTCTCAAACTTTTCATAAAGCACAGAAGTCTCTAGAAATATTTAATATTGCTTAAAGAACTCAGATTCTTGAAAAATAAATCCTTTTTGTAACAAAGATCCAACCTTTTTAGTTGTTATAAGCAATATAAAACTCATTATAGTAATGCATTATATTTCTTTTTCTAAATCTCCTATACTAAATATAAGCATAATCTACATCTAGCTGATTACTTCAAGCACGTTCCAGTTGTTTTTGTATTGTTTAATTTACAGCAAGTAGTCCATAAACAATGATGTAATCTTCTCTCTGCTCTACTGATAAAGAATCCATTTCTTATGGTATGCCTTTTAAAGAACTTTGTTTATATTTTATGAATTTGATTGTTCTAGCAATCTACCTGCTAAAAATACACATGTGTATTCACTATCTTCTTCTCCATAAAGTTCAAGGAGTTACATGATCATATTTCCTTCTTTCAGGCAGGAAAATGAAATGTAGCTATCAATCTCACAGTATACAGAAACAAACTATGGTTGGCCTTAATGTTAATTAATATTTCAAGAAATTAAATACAATCAATGTACAACCTATTTAAGTACAAGACAAACAAAATATTCAGATATGGCATATGATCTGCTCCAACATCTCAGCTAAGCATAGCTGGAAAACATGTCTCAGTAGCAACATCAGCTTACGCATTTCTCCTCCTCCTCACTATTGATGTGCCAGTTCACCCATCTGTAGAAAACCAGCAACCACTTGAGGTTCAAAATAACTTAGAATATGGTTTGCTTGGGTGTTTTTTTGGGATGGGGTTGGTTCTCTCCTGGCTCTAGGGGACGTACACTTTGAACTGCATTAAACTATAACAACACTTCCTACTGGCAGGCTGAACATCTAAGGTGGATGGATGCACGCTTTGATTTAAAGCATTCATTAAGTGTCATTTAAAGTGCAACTTTTTTTTATTTTAAATTACACACTTTTAAATTCAGGCATAAAAATAAAAAGACTTGTTTATTATCTTAATTTCCTAAATACACACTAAATACCTCACTCTCAAGAATTTAAGAAAACTAAGTTTATTTTTAAAAACTTACTAAGGTAATGAAGTTTTAGTGAAATAAATACCAAAAGTGACCAGCTTACGTACTCTTGGCATTTCAGAAGTGGTAGATATTTTCTTAAAGAAGCTTTAAATCAGCTATTTACTTTCATTCACTACATTCAACTTATTTAGATATAACATAAAGCATTCTACTATAGCTGCAGTAGAAGTTTCTGTTATGAAAGTCTAATTTCATTTTTTAGATTCCTAATTCAAATGCTTAGCACTGAAGCTGTTCAGAACTCTGATGATAATCATCTACTGATTTAATACAGGTTTTTATTTATTTAATGGTAGTAAATTTAGCCAGAATAGTTTGCTGTCACTTCAAATTAAAAAATTGTAAGAGTTATTTGATTTAAATAGTATTTTTCTATTCTGGACACTACCGTCAAACTGCCTTCGCATAACTAAGCAGATGAAATAATAAGCAATTGCAATCACAAGTCAAAATATATCACTGCCCAAAACAGGCACGCAGAAAGATCTTTAGGAAATGTTTGGACTTCTCTGCCTTACTACTAAGATGGTACCTACACAAGAGACCAGACTACCTGGTCTTTGCTACCTTAGAAAAGGTAGCAAAGAACAGGTTAAAAAATGTTTATTTTCTAGAGCAAAAAACTCTTAAGTGAAGAAAACCTATTGCCTACCATTTGCTTAGGCTATTGTTCACGGAAATTGTACTTTAGGGAATATGCATAAACTGAGTAACAAAGGAAAAACACCTATCATCGACGGGGAACATTCAACAAGTCTGCAAATTCCGCTTCACATCTAGCTTCCTTGTAGTAATCAGAACCTACAACCAGAAGTGAAATAAGCAGGAAGTCTGATGAGAAAAAGGAAGCCACATGATGAAAGAATATACTGACGACTATTAACAGTACTGCCAATTGCCATAGAGTTTAAGCGAGGTTGCTTAAGGCTTACTGTTAAGAACAGACCTCAAAACCTTCATTAGATTTGTGAAAAGCAGGGTCTGAAAAAAAGTGAGTAGAACGATCAACCACGTTTCTTTAAACCTCATTCTAACTGCACCTACTTTGAGAACAAGATGCATGCAGCAAGTCTTGGGGATGGCCTACCTGAACATAATACCCAACAGCATCTTTACTACTCAACATTGTATTAAAACCATAAAACTGGAAATTTTTCATAGTACCTCAAGCTGGAGCCTGCTAAGAGTCCTTAAATTAGAGTCGGAGTCTGTGGTCACTGCAAAAACTGTGATTGTGGGCAAATTTTTCAGTAGGTATGAAAAAAGTACTTTCTACTCTGAGACACAGGTCTCCACCCTGATGAGTTCTTTCCTAATTCCTATTTATTTCTGAATTGCATGCCCTATTCAACACTTCCCGTAAGTTGTCTGCAAAAAGTTTTAGGCGGGCTTCCCTGAAAGCCTGAGGGTAGGGTGGGGATACCTCCTATGTAAGGATAGGTCCCATTAACAGCAAACAAACTATAGCTATAAGCATTACTGTATAATGCACATAACCCTCAACAAATTTAAACCACTGCAATTTCTATGCTTCCAGATAGAGCTTGTTAGGAACCAAAAAGGAAGACCAAACCTAATAAATCATCTTGTCAGTCACCCAGTCAGTCCAAACAATCACACCATGAAGGCATCTGACATCATTAAGAATTCAATGAAAAAAAAAAAAAAAAAAAAAAAAAAAAAAAAAAAAAAAACAACAAAAAGAGACCAAAAAGGAAGNAGCAGTTTTGTCCTCTTGAGAAAAGGGAAAAAATGCTACATGAAGGGCAGTAACAGAGACTCAGTCCATTCGTTCTGTGTGACACAATATACGGTTGATAATGCTGTGGAAACAGAGACAAAAAGCTCATGTTTCACTGTTTACCAGTGTTAAAATTGCAGTGCTTATAGTGTAATTGCTGTGGTCACTACTCCAGCTGCAAAAATACACAGAACGGATGCTTTCCATTTCTGTTGGAAAGTTTTTTCCTCGAATTTCGGTTTTCAAATAAAATATGCATTGCATGCAGCTACCACATGCATTTAATAGAGCACATCTCAGTAGTTTGGCTGTTACAAAAAAAAAAAAAAACAAAACACAACTTTCCTGGACACACCAGATATTTAAAAGTATTCCACAGCACGGGTATATTTACAAGTGCAAGCGGCATCTGTTGAGCCCCATTAAATCAATGCTACCAACCACTTCATATCAACACATTTATGCAAATTAACAACCACACTAGTTTAGATGAATCAAAGATCAATTTTAACCAAAACAAGTATATCCCCTGTGTGAATATACAGCATATAAACCAACAGAAAGCATTTGGCAAACTCAGAGGAAAAAGAAAATTCTTTCATAGCTGCCACACTTCCTACTAGACTTGCCAACTTCTAGCTTTCATCTGTACAAACCCATGCATCTAAGTATACCAGACTAAATCACTGCTATTGCTATTAAATCCTACCAATGCACACAGCATACTAACAGTCCTCCAGCATAACTGCCTTCAAGCTCAATAAAGCAATCCTGTGTATAAACATCTGTAAAAAGTCAGTATAAGTCCACGTATACACATCCTTTAGTTTACTAACACATCTGTTTACACTCTCTTCAAGATGCCAGTAGTAGGTAAACTGTGTAGTAATCTCAACATATAGAAATGTGCAGTAATATGCAAAAATATCAACCAAAGAGCAAATTAATTTATCTGTTAAAAAATTTTTCACACTAAGGCAACTGAG